>OZ026621.1:23691096-23696096 GCA_964020975.1 Hermodice carunculata | reverse complement strand
GGTCATGTGAATGAGTCTGTATTTGACATAATGGGACCAAATGTGCATTAAATTGACAATATAGCAATGTCACGTATACGGGATGCTTTATTGACACCCGACTGCTTTGCTAACCGTCCCGTGATATAAGCCGTAACAAGTTGTACAACTGCAGCCATTTAGTGAATTGTTCCCGCTATACATCATGTGTATTCACTTATATGATTTCGTTCAATGCTTTTTTTTTGGGGGGGGGGGTTTCTATGGCTGCATTAACAAAAAAATTGCAATCATTCTATATGATCACAAATTCATAGCTTACATTTGACATCAACTTCTTTCTAATAATATATATTTTTCACATATTTTGGATCACAAAGTTCGCACTTTATTGAACATATGGTTTGGCTTTTTTCATTAGAAGACCAGGAACAGCACATGGCATATGCACAACCGCGATGGCCCCTTAGTGCATAATAAATGATGATGCTACTTTTACTTTCCCACAGCTCTAAAAGCCAGCACATGCTTACAACTTTTTTCATATTTACCGTAATTCAGAGGTTAAAGAGCAATTTAAGAGTTCGTTTTATGTTGTGAGCGTCAATGGGCGCATTAATTACTAGTACTTTTTAACCGGCTGTCTCCTGTGACGTATGCCTAAACCAGAAGAGTTGGTTGACAGCAAATTTGTGTGTTGACAAAGGTAAAGTGTTTCAAGAATCATTCTTCGTGCCTTTTTCATTATTTCTAGACACACCATCAGAAATATTAATTTCATCGTCCATTGGTTTAACATGATAAATACGATGAGTCATATTGAATTAGCATTGTATGTTGGCATAGGATATGCACGGAGAATCATGTCCAGGTCTCCCCATGGCAGTTCCAGTATTTGTCTATGAAGTGAGGTTTAAATGAATAAAAGGCAATCGACATGAAATATGTCATAGTTTGGCAATTCTAAAAAGATACAAATTTGCTCAATTGCATCAACCACTTGAACTGTGTCAGTTGGTCTGGCTGGCCTGGGATATTACTTGGTACTGTGACTGCCATCTGAAACAAACATAGCTAATGCCTGTATATGAGAAGCTAGTCACTTTGTGACACTTATATACAGTCAGAATGACAGCTCCGTGTCTCAGCTTTACATGTTTGGTACCATAGTAACACATTCAAGTGTTCCAGGGCAAAATATCGTTTTCTTCTTGCGCACCTTACCTTGGCATTTGACAGGTGGCCAAGAATGTTTTGTGTAAACGTGTTGCTGTCAAACGTCTGCAGGGTCAGTCACCTGAGGGTGTGTCAAGCTGAACCAGCCCCTAAATAAAACATATCTGCAGAAAATAAAAATTACTATTCTTATCTCAGAAAAATTACTAGCTGAAGTGTAAACGTTTCTCTGTGGACAACAATTTATGTGTAGAAATAAGTCATATCATTGTTTCAGATATCCAAGATTTTGTAAAACATCACTGTCCCAAATTTGCTTCAGCTGAATGGCTACACCTTCACGAACATGCTTAGTTCATGCACAATTGTCTATAAACCAAGCATCTTAGTTGCACACGTCCATGGTTTAAAATTTCAAATGTCCCAAACTAGCAAAAATTATATTGCTACGCCTTTTTATTTCAAGTCCATTGCATGCATATTAGTCTTTAACCTCAGAATATATGTTTCCAATGACCTTTTTATCGATTATAGTTTTTAGCATGAACAAGATTTACAATTTCAGGTGACCATTATTTGCATTATTTTATATCTAGAGATTATTTCCATAAAAAGGCAAATCGCAGTTCATTAAGGTATAGCCACACCAACATAAATTCCCCAGGGTATCATAAGAGTCAAGAGTATATATTATCGCTCACATGACATCATACAATTCCGTATGCCCCTTATTTGCATGAGATTAAAAACCATGAATCTTCTATATAGAAACACACACTGCCACGCATACGGGTAATACTATACAAAACATACTGCCATGCATAGAGGTATAACCATGCAAAAAAAACACACTGCAATGCATAGAGATATAACCATACAAAACACATACTGCCACGCATAGAGGTATAACCATACAAAACCAGGGGCAGGTATTGTGATTTCAAAGAATATTACCCCCCCCCCCCCACACACACACTAGATTTTCTAGTAAAGAAAGCAAGCTTGGAAAACACGGTCTGTCCCTGTCGGCACACATACACATAATGTATCCTTCACCTGTTTATAGTACACTTTAACTAGGTTATTTCCGTACTAAATATAAAACCTTGCGTATAACTTACTTGATAATTCTCTCTCTCTCTCTCTCTCTCTCTCTCTCTCATCCTCTCTCTCTCTCTCTCTCTCTCTCTCTCTCTCTCTCTCTCTCTCTCTCTCTCTCTCTCTCTCTCTCTCTCTCTCTCTCTCTCTCTCTCTCTCTCTCTCTGTATCTATCTACCTATCTATCTATATAAATATAAATATATATATATATATATATATATATATATATATATATATATATATATATATATATATATATATATATATATATATATATATATATATATATATAACTTTGTGTTCCTGTTAAAAAGAAAACACCAATGCTATGTTACAAATATAATATATAAGTATAAGGTATCAGAATAAGCCTCAACTGGAAGAAAACTAGGGTATGACGAAAATGCGTTTGAATAGATGATGTCTGTCCTCAACTTTTGCTATCTTACTTTCTTACGCTTCTCTTCTGTATATTACGATTGGATTTATATATTAAAATCAAGATTTTTGGTTAATTTTATTAGCTTTTGAATAGAATATAAATGGTACCTTCACGAACCTATCATATTCATAAATAGTGATTGAGGTCCTGTGTTTAATTTGGCCTGTGCTTAGCACTGTTGGAGATATTGTGCACATGATTTCGAACAGTCAAGATGCCTAAAATAATGAAAATGATATGAAACAAATTTTATGCCTGTCATGACCTCAAAAGTATAATAAACACATTTTCTAACACCAGCAAAATGTGTGACAATTGCACACCTTATAAATTTATAAACCATATCACATTCTTTAAATTTATACCACAATTAGGTACAATTAAAAATATAAATATTAAATGTCTTAAAAGCTATTATGGATAGCATACAATTCCGACGTTTAACTATACAGTAGTGATATCGGGGCATCAATGCATGTATGACCTAACGCATTTTCATTTATTTTATGCTAATTAGGGGCATTGAAAATTTAAATCTTGAATGCCTCTGAAAGTATTACAGACAAAAATGTCAGTTCAAATACCAACCAATAGGTTCGTTTTATAGGGTCATCCAATGCATATGTGACTTGATTCACAATCTTTACCTTCATGCTAACTAGGAGGAACTAAGATTTTGAATACTTAACATATGGAATTGTATTGTAGATAGAGATCATTTCACCTTCCATTTGTAGGTTTGTGATACAGGCACATCTCATGAACCAAACTTACAATCTGTTCAGTATGAGTTGGCAAGCGCTTGAGTTTGTACGTAGTTCCACCCTGTCGCAAAGAAGCTTGGAAGTAGTGCCTGACTGTGCGATTCACATAGCAAATTCGTGCCTACACATCACAGAATCACACAGTCACATGCGAAATATATTTTAATATTTCTCAACAACAATATACAGAGGCTCACAAGTAACAGCAAACAAGTTTTGGGTACAACTGATTTCACATAATGAATAATTTGACACATTTTCCTAACTCCCATCATGGTGGGCATATCATGAACCGGGAGAATATAGTTTTCACATCCACATGAGCGTGAAGGTACGATGTGTAGCATGTTCAACTATACTTCTGTAAGTTATCTTTATTTCCTTTGGAACACCCCCCCCCCCGCGAACCTGGTGTGCACAGGTGTGCAATCGTCAATTCACCACGTATAAAACGACATTATAGTTTGTGCAATTTGTCCTGAGAAGGTTGGAAAACCAAGTTACCACAACTAAAGATCACAAAAAGTCTCCAAAAGTTTACCGAACATGACACACAGCAGTCATTGTGTGGCAAATTTACCAAGCACTATCACAGTATGTAAGACTATAGTTTTACATTAGAGGTACCCCTTTCACCTGGAATAATTATTGTCAGTCAGAAACGTAAAAATCAAACTGATTCAAAGTTGCCTCGTGATTGAATGTTCAATTGCCTTGAAACTCGGATTGAACAGACTGTAAAAGCTGTAACATTTAAAATTGTGACAAGAGATTAAGATACGGATTATTATTTACTTTATCTGGCAGTTAGTAGGCAGAGGTCAGAGGCCAAAAGTCATGAATTTGGTAGCTCATTATATATGTTTGTCACCGCCCCAAGCCATAAAAGCGAACGTTTGATGTACCTCTACCTGAAAAAAATAAGCCCAGTGTGGTTGGCGCAGGTGGTTATCTTTATATTCAGATAAAGACATATATATTTATGTCACTGACATTCTGTTTTTCCTGGACTTCTTTCTTTCTTTTTTTCCCCTTTTTTTCGTTCTTTCTTTTTTTACTACCAAACTTTGTTCGCCGTTTTTCTGGAACACTATTACACTCAGAAACTTTAAACTTGGCATGATTATAGGTCGATACATGAATTTGTGCCTTTTGATACAGAGGAGATAATAGGTTGAAGATTATGGAAATTACGGGCATTTGAATTTTAAATCTTTAATATCTTCAAATTTTAGATCATGTCAAAGTGAAAGTTGATGCCAAAGGTCAAAGGTCATATCACAGCCAAAGGTCATGCCAAGGTCAAAAGCCATGTTAAGTTTAAAGGTCATGTCAGGGTCAAAGATCATGTCAAAAGTGAATTTAAGGTTGAATGGTCATTTCAAAGTCAAAGATCATTCCCCATGTCACTCTCAAAGGTCATGTCAAGGTGAGGGTCAAAGGTCATTTCAAGGTCAAAGGGTATGTCAAGATATAGGTTGCTTCCTGTCGTTCAATATTATTTTTATTTGGTTTGGTTTATTTGGGGCTTTAAAAAG
>OZ026621.1:23606096-23686096 GCA_964020975.1 Hermodice carunculata | reverse complement strand
ATACACTAAAATACCTTAAGTGAATATTTAAAAATAATGCAAAACGTCTGATAACGGGATCTATGTATTTAAAACCAGTACACAGTTAAATCCAATACCAATGTAGATACTTGGTTTTGAAACATCCCAAAGTTTCTGCAGTTTTTATGCATGTGGGAATACCTACTGTTCCATATTTCAACCCCGAGTTTGCAAAGGTATTTATGAAAATATTGATATGCTTCCAAGGCTTCAGGAATAAGTGTCCTCGTGTGACTGACCCAATTTGTGTCAAGCGGGTATTGGGAATCTGCAGCTGACCGTTAGCGCCCTGGTACATTTCGCTCATGTACTTGGGAGCCAGCTCATTTACATGTAGTCATTTACATATGATCTGTAGTGCTCGAAAGTCGATGTGGTTCCTTCTTAAATATCCACTTAAATCTTTTAAACAGGGGGTCAACCGTGGCTCTGAATTCTGGGTTCATGATAGGTCGAGCTGCTGGCCTTTGTAATTTTTTCTCAATATTTTGTTGAGCCATTTTGCATGCATAACACTGGAGTTTAAGCTATCAGAACATGTTCCTTAGGCAACTTATTTCATAGTATGATTTATTTTCTATCTGCTTTAAAAACCCTCTGACAAGGCCACCCCAAAGGCGAGCCAAATGTTGCCTTTTAAGAAGGATAGCCGCTGTAAGGGCGACAAAATCATAGGTATATATCTACTCTGTGCTTAGGAATGGAGGTCTGTTAGAAGTGGCCTATGGTAATATGGACATTACAAGCCGGACCACCGCATATGTATACGTCTTGTGTCACTGCAGTTTAAAGCAAAGTGCCTCACTGCCTGGAGGTATCTGAGCCAGCCTGTAATTCCAGGAAACCACTGGGCCTCTGAGTGGATATCCGCAGATGTAATCTCCCGCACTTATAGTACCACTAAAGCATAACAGTCTTTCAATGCACTGTGATTGTTCTGATAAGATTGTTTAAAATACAAACCACTGAAATAAAAAAAAAAAAAGCTGAATAAGGCATATTTAGCCTTCTTAAAAATGGAGGGTGAAACTGTGTGTGGATTCACGTTCTCGGTGACTTGTGTAAGCCTGCTGTGAGGGACGTTGGTTCATTTTCCTTCTTATGACTTCTGAGTAGAGAAGAGAATGTACTTCATAGGTACTGTAGCGACGGCATCTGGTCAGTTCTTGCATATTTCTCCATGTGATAAGTGAACGAAGTCATTTATGTAATACATCTACATATCATGCCATAGTACAAAGTTTATATTGCATATGCTTGTTTGAATAATGTTGTACACGTCAATGTACATCCTCAGCCACACTACCCAAAAAGGGTTGACCCTCGCTGGAAAGGACACCTGCTACAGGGGGCACCTTTACTTTCAATTTTTTTTTTTTTTGAAAAACTGTTGTCTCTCTACTCCTGACGTGTATTGACCAGAATGGCAGCTGGTTGACACACTTATCAAAGCTCAAGGTCAGCCATCACATTGCATTAATTCTCATCGTGGTGCTTGTGTTTTCTTTGATGCCAGCAAGCAGTAGATGGCAATAAGATACATTTTAATCATGAGTATCATCACCCTTCTTACAGATGAAAACATAATATTCATATGTAAAATATAGTCTGCCCCTACAGAGAGAGAGAGAGAGAGAAAATGTAATTGTAGGCAATCTGATCATTAAAAGAACATTATTATTAGGTCCATAGTGCTATATTTTTTTTCAATATATTTTTGGACTTCACAATGGTTCATATGTCCTACTTCCTGACCTAATAGGCATTTGAACTCTACATGGTACTTTTATTTCATTTCATTTGTTTTATTTTATGGTGTTTACATATTTTCCTGTGCCTTTCCCTAAGCTTAATTAACTCACAGGGACACTAGGCATGTAGGAGTATTACTGTGTATGCACTTCTCCTACTCCATTATTCACACTGATCGAAGCCGTTCACTTTGTTCAACCTGTCTTTTTTTTCTGTAAAGTAAAAACGTGAACGCTCACTAATTCCACCATGATATTAACATGTATTCATCTGTTATTTATCGGATATTTTGTATTACTGCATTAATCCCTGCTAAATGAAATTCAGAATAAGCAGTTTCAAATACAGTTGCCTGTTCCCATCATGTCTATATGTTTCATTATGGATGTAATATTTCAACACATATCATCATCATTTTTGCTACATGTAGTTTATGGCAGGCATGTGGCTAGGTTTATATTGTATGAAAGACTCACACACTGGTACAAACTACACCCACATGTTTAATATACCGCAAGTACTGGTTTTCTGATACATGTTACATATACATTTGAATGTGTACATGAGCAGCATGATGTTAATTTTTGTACCGTCAATTGGCTGTAGCTCAGATCAATACCGAAAAGCAGTTGGATTGCCTCTTTATATTTTGGTGCATACCCTTTCGCATTATGTTAGATCCATCTATACTCTGGAGAAAAAAAGGGATGGTCCCTTTGTTTTATCATGGGGTGTTAAGAATATGAACCTTTGTAGCAAATATGATGCATAATTATGAAGCTGCGTAACATGGCCATGAAAGCAACTTTTACGGTTCTGTACATACTAACAAAAAGTTCGTATGGAATTGAGATAAATCCGGAAAAAAAAATATGGTGAGGTGCATCCGTTATTCAGGTGTACTTGGGGTTTAAATGGCCTGCTGCAAGCACAAAAGACATCAGTGACAGTCAGCATGTCTATGCTCGAGGATCACTGGCTACAAGCCTCTGTTTTTGAGAGAGGAAGGATTATTAGCATGCTAATTTGCACACGCACCTTCCAAAATGTAACCAAGTGGGAGCGCTCACTTTTTCTACAGAGTGTAAAAAAGATCATGGTTCCATCCCTAAAGCCTTCTTGTTCTCTAAGTGGTGGGCGCAGTAATGTCCTCGTTGATCACACTATGTCATTTAAATCGACCGTATGTTTAGATTGGAATATTTACGGTAGTTTTACCTATGTGTATTAGTAAGTACTAAATACATCATTTTCACACGTCTTGCCCAAACAAGGGAGGGTTATAAAGTATGGGGTATGGAGTATTGGGGGGGGGGGCAATCAAAATATTTTACCCTGCTGTTCCCCCAGTGTTGATACTTAATTCATAGCCTGGGAGCGATTTCAGTGTCTCATACAATATTCTTATTCTTAGGCCACCTTTGCAAACAACTGGTGACGTCAAGGCGTTCGTTGTATTAAAATTTTTAGGTAAGGTCACATTGGAAAAGTCCCATTTTATATTGTACATGATATTCATTCGACAAATTAACCTTCCGTTAACACTAATCGCCCTTATATTTTGAAAATTACTTCTTCAAAATATCCAATCTGGACACACCCACAGACTTGGCTGCCATTTCGAAAACTGTGGAGGGTATAGATTGAGACGATCATGGAGGGGGGTTATAATATTTGAAACCAGAAGTAAATATTTTGCAAATATTGGGAGCAGCAGTAATGGTATGATAATATGCTGTAGAAGTGATTCACTTGATATCCAAATCAAATGTATGTTTCTGCCACTGTCCCGCAATGCATTGCGTCATGTTCAAAATGGGGCTCACCGCAAACAGTTCCAACTTGCATGCTTTGTATTGCCATGGTATTATGTCGCATTTGGATCTGTAACTAAGGATCATAACTGCTTCAGACATAACTGAGAAGAAATATTAAAGTTAAGACGGTAAGTCATATTTTAAGAGTACTTTAACGACCATTTGCCCTGGTTACTTGGAGAACAAACACCTACAACCTAGCGAATATTACGATAACGATCACCGAACAATCGAGGCTATGTTGTTTCACCAAACAAGCTTGGTTATGCAGCTATGCTGTTTCCCCAGCCCAAGTTAAACCTCCAGACCAGTTGAAATAAAATACTGTATTTCAGTTCAATCTACTGCAAAATAACGGCACATGACGGCCACTTTCTCGATAAAGTCTTCAGCTAGGGTCGATCAATTTTTATTAGGGAAGGGCGACTGAACGGGGGGGGGGTATGTTTCACAAAAAAATAATTTACGGTCGAGCCTTTCAGTAGGGTCGGTCGGGATACTGGAACCACACATATATTTCTGTTAGGCCTTAGGTCGCTTTCACATTTGTTCAAACATGTTTAAAATGGCCGTTATTTCCCATTCTACACATTGCCTCCTTTTACGTCAGTTTAATTTGTTACGGGCACAGCCGGAGGCATTGGTTCAATTAGAAAAGTCAAAACATCAGAACATTAATGCAGCGGTATGGCTCTGGGAAAGGTATATTTAGAAATATTCAGATTGTCTGGTATTACAAATTAACAGTAAAACTACAACTGGACCAGTACATCCTGATTGCTTGGCAGTTTAAAAAAATAGCGAAATCACACATTTTGCATTTCAACAGTTTAATATGCCTGGTGGTAATAGCATATTATATGTGTGGGTTTTTTCAATATACTCAGGAACAATTATTCTAAAATATTGTTATATTAGAAGTCAACATGAGTACCTCATGCACAGTATGAAACTAATAAGGGTAATCATGGTAATTACACATTTCCTGCGGAATATTAGTACTCATTGATATCACAGTTGTCATACACGTATTCATACATATGTATGTACATCTTGCACCACGTTTACATGTTTACTTCACTCTTGGACTGCATCAAAAGGCAGTTGATAATCAACCGCCTGAGTATGTAATATCGGCAAAAGTAAATACGCAGTGATTATTTACTCCTGCCTAATATGTGCGTTTAATTTGGAATACATTTACCCTTAATAGTGCATTTAGCAAATGCATGATCAACAGTTCTGCCAGGTAACCCGTACATGTTTGCCTGTCTCTTTGAATGTAAGTAAAAGTGACACGGTATAGACCAACACTTTTAACTTGATTATATTTGACATTGTTTGGGCTTATCGTGAATACAACAAGAAGATAGACATTTTGTTTGAGACATAATTGACGGCACAGGTCGTAAACCCTTTTTTGATCGGAATGAGACTGCACCAATAGGAGGTCCTGATGTGTAGCGTTCCGTCGTAAAAGATGTTTTCGACGATTCCAAAAAAGTTTATGTTTAAACTTAAAGCAGACAAACACCTACATACAGGCAAATTTGGGTGCAAAAGTGCCCAGATTGTCAGCGAACATCAAGATTTTTTTTATTTGCAAGGGCACACAGCACGAGTATATTGTCCTATATGTCGTGTCAATTAACTTTATGGAAATCATGTTGCAGCAATGCGCTTTGTCACAGCTTAGAAAAGACCTTTCCATTTTGGTGTTGCCAGTATACAGAAGCTCCTTCTTTCTGTATCGTCTGGCGGAGGACGTAATCCACATTTCAACGTGAAGTACGTACATATATTGACCTCGAAATCCGTTTACGCTCTTTCTTTAAGCCCTTGTATTTGGCATATTCTAGAGTTATTACCCTTGCGAAAAGTCAAGTCGCTTTGCAAGTTTCTATGATATTTCATGTGCACATAACATCAACTTATTATACAGGCTGGAATTCATATCAGCTGACAGGCTATGCAAAATGCCAGGATAACTTATCGATTGCCAATATTTAAATTTAGGTGTACGATGCATGAAAAAACTATAATTGTTTTTTAACAATATTTATGTGACGGAAAAACGAAGTGAAGTCAATGCGGCACTTTGGTTAGATTTTTTTGACAGCATTTTCATATTTTCTAATGCATCTTGGAATGCGCTTCACCTAAAAATTAAAGACAAAACACAGCAGACCAAGCCATTCACATTTCGCTACTTCCTGCTGTGCCAGCAACGGGAGGGACCAAGTGCAAATAACCTAATTAGCAAAATTCATGACTCAAACAAAACAGTGGATGGATGGTAGTTGTATATAACGATGTATATTTTTAACCAGGTTGCCTAATAGTGTTACCCGACGTTGTAATGTAAGCCCGGAGGCTGTCCGTCTCAATATTACTCACACACACACAGAACATAGAAACAGAAGCAGGACTTATATGTAGTAGCAAGATAACGGGACTACGAGCGGCATGTAATACTTAAAATTATATATCAAAATAGGAATGCTCTGTATACAACTATGGAAAAAGTGAGTGGCCCTGAGTAATCTCTGTGCAGAAACAAGTGACAACTATTTCCCACAGAATCATTACAAGAATACACTTTGTTTAAATTAAACGAAAAATTCTACTAACAGTCCCAAAAGCGTGTCTGCCCCTGAAATAATACAGAAACTATTTTCTGCACAAAAAGTCAAGCCACTTTCCCCCCCCCCCCCCCCCCGCCCTTGTCATATTGTAATGAGGGGGAAGGGGGGGGGTTTAATACTATCAAATAAAAAGCAATGCGGGACCACTTTGGTAGCAAACGAACCTTGATTTAAGCTGTCGATCATTTAGAGAAATTCGACCATGGACATTAGCGTTAAGAAAGTTACCTCAGTTGTTTTATGTTTGACATATTAAAGATATTTGCATGCATATATCGGCGTTATTCGAAGAAACATGAGAACTTATATACACAAGAAAACATTTGTGTGCGTGTGATACGAAACAACAATCATTGCGCCCCTGTGCAACGTATTTCAGTCAAGCCAAGATGTAGGTTACCACGAGATGCAAGGTTTACAGTGCTTGAAAAAATCATCGCAGTTTCAAATTGACTTTATTTTGATAGGTCGGTCATTTCCCGAAATAATCGACAAGCACACAACTCTTTTTTTTTAGGACGAACCATAATTATGTATTGGTACACAGCGATTTGTGTAATTTGCATTCTAGTCTCCTAATAGTAGTCGAAATGCCGTCCAGTTGTTCCGATCGGAGTCAGCAGTTTTAAGTCCAATGCGTGTCTAATGCGTGGAATTATAATGCTAAGATCGTACTAGGGGGTTTCCCTGTGGAGCATGATGATTAAGGAAATAAGGCAGAAGGGAGGAAGGAAAAGAAAAGAAAGAAGGAAGAAAAAAAGAAGGAAAGAAAGAAAGATAGAAAGAAAGAATGAATGAATGAATGAAAGAAAGAAAGAAAGAAAGAAAGAAAGAAAGAAAGAAAGAAAGAAAGAAAGAAAGAAAGAAGGAAAGAAAGAAAGAAAGAAAGAAAGTGAAAACGAGAAAATGCACAAACAAAGGTTTCCTTGAGGATAATACGCCTTTACATAACATGTCAGACTGCAAATGCAGGAAAACTATGGTCCAATACTTGTCAACTTCAATGCAATACCAGGCTTCAAGTACTTGTGGTTTCAGAGCTGACATCACAATGGACGCCATTCATTTTTCATGATTTGTAAAAACGATTATGCCTGAACTGTATGAGTGATGACTGATAAGATATTGCAAACAGTGATGATAGTTTTATACAAAGATGAACTTGATAATTATTCGAACGCCCCAAGACATCTTAAGTCTGGGCATCATTGTCAGCTGAGCGCAGAACTCTCACAGTCATATTGTCATTGTTATTGATAGTGTAAGTTGTTATTGTGTTATTGAATATGCTTGCTGACAACGTCCAACAGATGTTCTATCAAGCAAGTATATGTAGACAGGGTAGGTCATGGGACATATTTGCTGCCCCAGGCTGTAGAACATTTTAAGAATAACTGTATGGATTCTTTAAAAATTTGTCACAAATATGTTGGGAGTTACGGACATGATGATCTGGAGTAAAGCATCTCCTTGATGAGGTGGATGCCTATTGCGAACTTTGGCGTCCAAACAGGACCACCCAGGCATGAAGAATGCTATACATCTTTGACTCTTGGACACAAGTGTGGGTCAGGGTACTAATAACTGCTCATGCATGTCATACTAGATGCCATACATGCTACTAGTTGTATGATATGGTGCGTTTCAGATATATATATATATATATATATATATATATATATATATATATATATACATATATACATATATATATGTGTGTATGTATGTATACATATATATATATATATATATATATATATATATATATATATATATATATATATATATATATATCTGTTTGTGTTTGTGTGTCTGGCTGGAACAGGAATAATATTAGAAACTATTATATGGCATGGTGCTTTTACTGCCCCAAAGTGTTTTGCATATTGAACTTTAAAGGTATGTACATTTTATTTAAGTCATGAATAAGACATGAATATGTTTCGTTATATATCTTTGCCTTCATTCTGGTGCATTTAAGCGTCAAAGGGTACCAATGACTGATTTTAAAAGTCAAACCCAAAAGCCAAATCAGGGAACACAAAATTGCTTTATAGCTATTGATCTGTAGATCTAGATCTAAGTTCCCTTGAGGAACACAGTGTGATCACACCCGACTCAGTTCCTATGGATCGTGGACAGAATCTGTTCTAACACAAGTGCATAGAAAATGATAAAAAATTGTGCACAGAACATGTGGGACTTGCTGTTTGTCTGAAGCCATGTCACGCCCAAACCGAAAAAAGATTTTTCCCCCAAAGGTGTGCCCCAGACATTGGTTTATTGCAGGGAGGGATGAGCCAAGCAGATGCCGCAACAGCCCTTGGAGTTTTCTTAGTGCAATTTGGCATGCGCCATAACCAGGAATCAAGCTTTAAGCAACTTCAAGGAAAGGACCGCAGTCGGGGCAGCCAAAAGTAACAGCATCTGGCTGGACAGATTCATTAGGACATCTACTTCCAGAGAAAAGTTTCTGACAGACCCGTAACTGTGAACTCAGCTTGAGGAAGATTCATATGTCCCTGTATATGTTCAGACTAAAGAAACGAGCTCCATGATGCAGGCTTATGGCAATACAGACCTTTCCAGTTTCCACAACTGCAGTGCATTTACAACAAGCGACGATAGCAATTATGCAGGGACCATAAGCCAAAGAGGAGTGGATTCACACTTTATTCATGGATGAATCAAAGTTCCATCCCACACATGAGAAAGTGCGTGTGGTGGCACGAAAAATTAATATACGCCCAGGCTACAGTTCAACAGAAAGTACCTTTTTATAACGGTGCAGTATATCATTAGTCTGTATTTTCAGACAGTATGCTGGAGTCCAGGGGAGGTATTGTCAGAATCAAGTCGCATTCAGAATCCCTTAACCTCAACCAAAATGACCATGTCTAGGACACGGTTTGGAACAGATTTCAGTTGCAAGTGAATGAGGATACTACACTTTGCCAAATGATTGACCTAGTTGTTGACGCTTGGGACAATCTCCAGTTAAAAGACACAAGAGCGCCATTTTCCAGCATGCAAGACAAATGCCAAAATTTGTTAAAACCAGGTCCACCAATTGCCATGAAATATATTGAGGTTGCTTTTCCGTACATTTGTCAATTTTGGCATTTGTTTGCAAATATACTACCCCCATTTCCTCTGTTCTTTAGAGGTTCTTAAGTGCAGTGTCCTTGATACTGACCCGCTTCAAAACAATGCACTTTTGTCATTTAATATCGTAGGAAACCTGTAGTTACGAAACAACAAAGCACAATAAATATCTTAAGGTTTATGCAAGCATACTTGCAAATTTTACTTACACGTTACTAAAAACAGACAAATTTTATTTTCTTGCATAACTCTGTCGATTTGCCACAAATTTTATAACCATGCATAACTCTGTCGATTTGCCTATTCTTGGATCTGGGTACTGTAGATTAAATCATTTGTTCTTTAACATCCTTTGGTAGCCGGACGTGTCTCTTCTCTAACCCTTCGCCTAAATAACTCTTTCAGTTATTTTACCCAGAATACCTAAAACAAATGAGTTAAAAGATCAAATGTTCTCTGTGGATTTTCTGCTGATCTTACTTTGTATGATGTCAAATTGTCTGCGCCCTGTACCAAAAAATATTTTACACGATTTAAAGTTTTCGTGCGTGTTCACAGGTAGCCTTTGAAGATAAAGTCGATGGAGTGTCTTCCATTATCGTTTTCACCATGCCCATGTGCACTAATTTAGAGGTAAAAATACCACTACTAGTACTTTGTTAAAAATTGTGGCATTTAAATACATTGTATGTAATTTGTGTTGTAACTCAATTCTATTACACAGCTTGACCATGGATCCAGTCGCAGAACTACCTACAATGATACTCATCACAGCGGGTCTTATATATTTCTGTGTCCAACCAGTACGCTCAGCAAGTAAGTCACGTGTCCTTTTTCTTTTTAAATTCACAAAATGTGTCTTTTCCACAATTTCTGGCGAGTATCATATTCTCATCGTACAAGGTAGATCAGTGCATTCGTAAACAAGACTGGGTGGATGCCTACACGGGTGACAGTATCTACGTTGGAAGGGCGGTGTACGTACAAAAGCATTGTATGTGAGAAGATAAAGGTGAAACGATCTAAACGTGGCAAAAGGTTGGCACGTAGACGTAGGTAGGTAGAGGTAAGCTGGTAAGTAAACCTTCGAGGGTATATAGGTTGATTTTTACCTAAATGGGGGTACATACAGATTACAACAGCTAACTTAAGAGATACATGTGAAGGTGAGTGGATGAAGGCTGGTGCTTTGCTAGGCATAAAAAATCAGGTCCTTAGATAAAGGTAGGAAGGTAAGAAACTGTTGGTAAAAGTAAGGAGACAAGGAACGCCAGGCCATGTCTGGCATCGCCAATATGCCTGAGGCAATAAATGGGGCTTTTTGCAATCATGAATATTTAGATTAATTCTCACAATAAAGATCTTCCACGAATTTTGTGAAAACAAATCCGAAGAAAAAAGACATATATATATAAAAGTAATGTTATATCCTTTATGCAATACGCAAAAATGTATGCTGATTTTATCAAACGACAAAGTAATAAATTCAGTGCACAAAAACGGGCGTGTGCCCCATATGACTTAGACTTCCTTTTACAATGATTGTTTCCTTACTACAAATATCTTTGCAGTTTTTCAAAGGAAGGGCAAAATATTAATTCTGACACCCTGAAACTGTAAAACGAGAATCCAAAAGGCATAATTTGGACATGTGGGTTTAAACATGGACTGGTGCAACAATACAAATGAAGAGGTCGATAAGGGAAAACACGAAGCTTTGTGAATGATGCCTTGGGGGGGGGGGCAAGATAGTTGTAGCACTTGCCCAGGGAAGTGTGTGGTGACTCCCGACTATCCATATCAGGAACCTTATTATGCCTCATCAGATGTGTTACAAACCCCCACGAAAATTCAGGCCCTTAGCAGAGACTGGTCCGGCAGATATCTCCCAGCAAAATCAATTGTGTCTGGTAACAGGTTGCCATTTTGAAAATATGTGGAAGCTTTAGTTTTCTCCATGTGACATGTTTGCATCTCCTTGATATGGAAACCCCATCCAACTCTGAATGCTTTAAATTCTGGATTCAGCACAAGCAATGCCTCAGGAAAGGTTACAAGGTCAAAGAAAGCCTGCTTCCAAGGTAAACAAATATTGCTATCAAAGAGCAACCAAAATGTGTTGCCTTTTAATATAGAGTGACAAATGGCCCTTTTACACACACACATAAAGACATTATGAATAAATAGGGTAAACATGAACTATGTACAGATCTGTCAACTCTGCTGATTGGATTAGAATATTTGTGGACTATCGTAGAAGTGAAAAAGTTGCACTTCACAGTAGATTCACACTCCACGCCCAAGCTCCATGCTTCACACTCCCATTTGGCTTCGGAACTGTTAACATAGATCTGCAGTGGAAATGTCCCAATACGGCCTGCTAGTAAACTAATCTGTTTGCTGGCAGTATTTGTTGTTTAAGCCGCAAAACACTTTCTATCAGTAAAGATGAGTCAGAATTTCATCCAACAAGAAGCTCCACTTGCTCTTTGCTTATCAAAATGCATAATGCGGGAGATGATGCTCTGACCACATGGGTCTCTCCCATATGGCACAATCGAACACATGTATTCAAAGGAGGACATGTCTTGCAGATGGTGATCCTGGTAACGTGGACATGGTATCTAACTCCTTGCAATTTGGGTAAACAAATCCATGCTCACTGATTGTCTACTGATTGTCCTCTAAAGGTGGTGTTCCACATAATTGAGTTTAATACAGCGTGGTGTAACATGTAATTTACCTCTCATCTCCTGTTGCATGAGATTTCTGACAAAATTTTTACACTGTTTCCTTACATCAGGCTAGCCATTATTTCGTTATATTGTAAACCGTTCTCTAATGGCATGCCTTTCTGACTTGAAGGTAAAGAATAACTCACACGAAAATATCTATTAGCAATTGCCGATGGGGTGTCTGGGGTGGGGTGGGTTTTTTTGGAGGAGGGTGGTTTTTTGGTTTTTGGGAGGTTTTGGGGGGGTGTTTTTGGTTTTTTTGTTTTTTTTGTTTTTTGTTTTTTTCTTGGTTCTGTTTTGTTTTGTTTTGTTGTTTGTTTATTTGTTTGTTTGTTGGGGTGTTTTTGTGTTTGATGTGCTTTCTTAAGTATAATTTTCACAGCAACATTGAAATGGACGTGTGTGCACATATATCCTACATAAGGATGGCAATACTTTGAAAATGAATGTAGTCACACATGCACTACTTATGACTGTCCCTGGTGGTCAATAAAGGTGCAATGGGATCATAGTAATGGCATTTATGGGCATGATTCTTTGTGATACTGCGCATAAGGTGCTTTAACTATTTCAGTGCTAAGTTTTGGATGAAGTCAAAAGCTTTTATGAGTGCACTCTTGACGCAATGTGCTATTAATTTAGACTATGATATTGTGCTTAATATAACGCATGGTGGTACTTAAATGAACATCCCTTTTACAAGGAATATGAATCTTGCGTCATTAATATAATTTCGAGCAGTTCTCTAAGTAGATCGACTTCAGTCACAGTTCGCAGTGAAAGGGTTAACTTGTGTACTTGCGAAGAAAAGGAAGACTAATAATCGGTTTCTCACTACCTCTGCAAAATATCTGTAGCATCATGTAGCCCAACTGTTAAGCAGCAACCAATGACCTGGGATCTTTGTGAAAGGAATGACTGCCGTGTATGTGATAAATACGGGTTCTAATCGGTGCATCATCTCCACATGCATTTCGCATAGTTCTCGCAATTCTCCTTATGTTTACTTTATAGTTGATTTACATTTTACCACACAGTTAAAGTTTGAGATGATTTAAATAACCCAGCGGTGAAACAGTAAAGCTTGGTGGCTTGATGTTGAATATTTTTAAATTCCGAATCCCTCAACCGACAAAGAATAGATGTATCTCAAGCTAAATTGCCTAACCTGACTGACTGTACTACCTTGAACCTAGACTCTATAGAAATAACAGGAGAAGACGTTTCGGCCACACCTTTAAGCTTTAATAAGAAAAGCTTTTTGCCTTGATGTCATCATTGCTAAATTTCTTAAAGAAGCTGCTCCTGCAATTTCTTTGTGCTTCATCATGTAACGTTTCTCCTCAACATTTAACCAGTTACTCCTTCTATATCACAGATTAAGCATCACTCTTGATTTTCAAAAGGAAGCATGTGTTGTTTTCTAGATAGCTGTAAAGATTTTAATAACGTGTGGCTTCTTGGTCTCCTTTATGCCATTACTTGTTCTGATTATTATAAACAAAATTGCCAATGTAGTTAGATCTAACATAAAACCTTTTGCTGATGATACGTGTACCTGTCTTTATGTTGACAACCCAGCAGTCTCTGCTGATACCATGAACACTGATATGTCGTCTGTTAATTAATGGTGTAAGGGCTGGTTCCTTTCATTCAGTGCAGCAAAAACTGACGCAATGGCTATTGCTCGGAAAAATGGTCCAATTTATCATCCTCCACTAGTTTTTCAGGAGCCATTTTTAAAATACGTTTACCACTATAAGCAGCTTGGCGTCTCAATATGGTAAGACATGAGATAGACTAACAATATCAATAAACATGTGTTCAAGGCTAGCAAGTTTCTCAACATTAAGAAGAGTCTAAAATTCATCCTGAATAAACATGAGATCATAAACAATTCATTTATCCATCCCATTATTCAAGCATTTTGTGGACACACTATACTGTAACTGACACAGAAGAACTAAAAATACTCAGGCTAATGCTGCTCAGATTGTTTCTGGTGCAATGCCTGGTACGAGCAATGTTAAATTGTATTAGAAGATCAGCTGGCCAACTTCAGCCAAGCAAAACGAATTAGCTGTAGTAGTATCATAATCAATAAATCCAATTTTTTCTTCTACTTGCATACTTATATTGTATATACTTATATAATACACAAGCTTCACTAGATAGTGTTGTCAACCACTAGAGAAATAGTTACAAGTATTTTACTTTGATTGTGCCTTGAATGGCAATAACATTGTACCAAATAAAAGTTACTACCACAATAAGTGCCTATAATGCACTTTAGTATCAATTTTTTTTCTTTCTCTCTCTTCTTCTTTTTTTTCTCAGCAAACTGTGTATTATCATATGTATTTAAGGTGCCCAGCTCGGTGAGTTTATACTCCTCTGGGAGCCGTCAATTGTAATGTATTGTCACAACTACTATGTATACAATGTTGAAAATAAAGTTCAATTCAATTCAATTCAATTCAATTCAGTAGTTATGATGTATATATAGAAACTTACATGGCTGAGAGTGAGTTACTATCTTTCTCTCACACTGGATTGTTGTTGCTTGGGAAAATCACGAGTAACCACAGGTCACAAGTGATGTTACACACCAGCAAGGATCCAAAGTATAAACCAGACGTTGCTGTAAAATACGAAATACGCAACTGGACTACTGGTGGGGTGTCAACCCTGGGACTAAAAACCATTAACAATACAAATTTATCTGTACATTTCAGTCTGCATTCATCGCGCAAAATTTTGAGCCTACCACATAGCAAAAGCGAAAATTGTTTTCTCTGGCAGCAAACAAGTACCAAATAGTCTTCTTTGTGGGAACATTTCAATTTGTAGACTCAGTCTGCTAAGAGAATTATTCGTCTCTGTTCTAGTGTTCAAAGTATTTTGTTCTCATGACTGTGACACAGCGAACACCCACGTCCTGCTTATCACATTTTGAGCAATGGATACCATTAAAAATACCGTACTTCGAATCACATGAAGGATTATTTGAGGATAGGTGCAAATCAAGCTCCCATAATAACTCTTTTAAATATCATTGTATACTTGCAAGATTTTTCTCTGTATTTTGACAAATATCTCACATCTCATGACATGAACCATCGTCAATCAAGTAATTTTGACTGCATGGATTTGAGCTTTATTATAACAGAAGTACAGACATACAGCTGTCCAATTGATGTGGTTTCATCAGATTCAAGAATTGGCAACCTTATCCAAATTTATTTTGTGTGAAATGAATCATCTCTGATGTGAGCCACTCTGTGATTTTTGTGTGGTTACCTGGTGGTCCACAAGAGGTGGGGTGACCAAGTTGGAGCATAGCAAAGAAGACAATCCTGAGGCTCAATGTAACCAACAGAATAGAAGTGACTATATAGATAATTCTGTCCATTGCTCTCTCTCTCTCTCTCTCTCTCTCTCTCTCTCTCTCTCTCTCTCTCTCTCTCTCTCTCTGTCTCTCTCTCTCTCTCTCTCTCTCTCTCTCTCTCTCTCCACAGCCTGTGTTGCCTGCAATTGGTCTGTTCTGTCTCCATGGCTTCTGGCCCATTGTTCTCCTCAGCTAATGAGCAGCTTGACCAAATTTAATTGGACCCTTGCATGCTGTTGTAAACACATGGTCATGTGGATCCTTGATTAAAAGGTTATATTTTTTGTGCTCAAATTTCACCTTTAAATAATATTTTTTCATTTTGTTTTCTCATTCAGCATGTAGATGACCACTATAGCTTTTCCAAAACATACAAAATATTATTTTGGTGCAGATGATGATTCTTGTAAAAACATAGCTTTGCTGATGCCACCTTAAGACTTCATTTTTAGTGAAAATACTAAAACTGCAGGGACAGACCCCTGCAATAATAATACACCACTGACGACATTAAACGCTGTGACCTTTAGCGGTTACAGTCACTGCTTCTGATTGTTACCATGGCAACCACGAATGACTGATCAAAGACTGGAGATATTTTACAAGCTAAACAGTACCCATTGATGGCGAGGCAGTGTGGGGTGCAGAATTAAGGGAACTTTGCTGGGCACACAACCTGACCACATGGTGTATTTTGTATTTCTATTTGAAAATGAAGTGACACCAGTTGGCAGTCTGTGTGGTAAAATAAAAGGTGCATTTACAGTTTATAGGTGAAGTTTCAGCTGAAGTTTTGCCCGTTGATTTAACAGAAACAAATTACACTGGAACCTCCCTAATAAGACCATCTAAGGGACTGAAAATGTGGTCTTAAATGGGGAGCAGTCTTAAAAGAGTTCATGAAAAAACTTGTAGTGTCTTCAATTTCATCACCCAAAAAGTCATTCCAATATTTACAGTGATTCACGGCACGTGTATTTCTGCCGTTAGTGGTACAATTATTTGAACTGATGGAGTAAGTTGTCCTTTGCTTGAACAGCAGCCTGACAAGTAAGCAAAGCTTTTGACAGCTGAAGGTCAGTTTTGATCTATAGATGAAATTTTTTCAGTATGCATGTTGGCATGTATATTGGATGAACAAAATATCGTGACAGTATGATGTCCATACAGACACATATTTATACCGGTACTCTATAACTGGAAACAGGTTAGCCCTACAGAATACAATGCCATGGAAGGAGTTCGTTCATTCTGCAATAACAAACGCTGGACTTAATACCTATAGACATTTATGCAGAACTTCACTTAATAAAATAGTTTTCTTCAGGATAGTTGCTTGATATAATGGAGTTAAATATTTCTCAGATTTATCCAAGTGTGCAAAATGTGTAATAACATCTGTGACCTTGAGAAGGAGCCCGAGGTCATACCTTTCATCCAGTCAGATTCGACAGCAGATAAGAGAATATAACTCATTTATCAGATCTCATGAGTTGCGTGTGTCACAGGTCCTATTTGCAACGTGAAATGTAGATTTAGTGTGCAATCCCAGTTCAGTGTTTACATAATGTGTACTGATACGACGTCTGTCAATGCCCTAAGCAACAAGTATGAGTGGTGTTCGTCAGAATATACAGTTCCGCACAGATGTAAAGAGTCAGTGGAGTATTTGTGCCCTCGACGAGGGGATGGATGTAAACAAACGGTCTGAGGTTGAGCGTGAATGTGAGAGATCGCACGTTGTTTATATGTGATATACCATTTACAGGAAAATACTAAGTTAAACCCTTAGTTTAAACATATTTAATCAAACAATCAGGAAACAGGGCCATGGCCTATATTACTACTTCTTAAACACGAAAAAGGAGAAATAGTAGGACGCATGGCAACATAAAGAAAGATTCAATGTATAACAACGCCTCGGGATAAAGACAGATAATAATGAAATTACACGAGTGTGAGTGCCTCGCGGTAAATTCTCCATGGCACTAGCGTACCCGTGGACCAGGAGGATACACGAGATACAGCCAGCCGCAGGCGGGCCATCGAGTGTATCCTTCCGCTCCGCGGGTGCGCGAGTGCCATGCAGAATTTACGGCCAGATAGTTGCAAGAGTGTTGCTTTATTTTTATCCCTTGTATGTATTGTCCAGATTTCTCCACCATTTCACGTAAATAATTGATAGTATTGTGCCGAAACAGTGACCACTACTGCAGCGTACTAAAAATCAACACCCTAGGTGCGCGCGCATAAAGAAGGGATCGGTGCAAAGTAGGGCATATACGCGACTGTTCTGCACGGGGGTGTTCATCGGCAATGAATTCTACACGGTGCAGAGCGGCCCGTCCATGGTTACTCTGGACTACACATACATGATATAAAGAACGGGGATTTGAAGAAAAACACAACAGCAGCACATTGGTAGAGACAACGACGCGAAAAAGGGAGGTGGGCCTCTGTATGCCTGTACACTGCAAGAAAACAATGAGATATAATGCTCATTTCAACTCCAAAGCTATATATATATATATATATATATATATATATATATATATATATATATATATATATATATATATATATATATATATATAAATATATATATATGTATGTATGTGTGTGTGTATGTGTGTGTTTGTATGTGTGTGTGCAGTATATAATTGTCCACTGCCACCGAAGGTGGCATATGGCATAGGGGGACATAGAGTTAGTGAGGATAGGGGCCGTGTCCGTCCGTCCGTGCGAGCATATCTCTAGAACCCTAAGAGATAGAATAATGAAATTTATGCCTGAGATGCCTCATACCAAGGGCATGTGCACTCCTTTTTATTACCTTGACCTACTTTCAAGGACACAGGGCCCAAGAACATATCCATTTTTCGTGTGTCTGGCAACATATCTCTAGAACCCTTAGAGGTAGCATAATGAAATTTATAGCAGAGATGCATCATACCAAGGGCATGTCCGCCATGTATTGCTCTTGACCTTGACCTATTTTCAAGGTTAAAGGGCCAGGAACTTATCAGTTTTTGTGCATCCAGACATGCTGTATACATGGTAGAGCTTTCTTCTGCATTCTCATGCTTTGAATTCTTGCTTGTGGTGGCACCTGGAATATGGTCATGGAAAGAGATGGTGGACATAGAGTTAGTGACGATAGGGGGCCGTGCGCGCGTGCATGGGTCCCACCGTCGGTCCGGGAACATATCTCTAGAATCCTGAGAGATAGAATAATGAAATTTATACCAGAGAGGCATTATACCACGGGCTTGTGCGCCATATATTATTTTTGACTTTGACTAATTTTTACATACCATTCTTTTGTGCATCCTAGTAGGTGCATCCTTTCAACAAGTGCAACAACCGTTGCAAAATATTGTGGCGGGGGACATAGACATAACTCCACTACTTTCGCAAAACCTCGTTTTGGTTTCCAATCAGTGATAACACGTGGTGTGACCAGACTACAGGACGTCACTTAAAATTTAGAGATCTATACCGCAAGAAAATGTACCACATCAATAATTATATATCTTTTCATCATATGGTCCAATATTAGTCATTTATGTTCATTTGACATAAAGTGTTTGTTTCAACAGTCTGAAAAACCGGAACTTACAATTAACTACATGCGCAATATATTTGTTTATGGTCTCGTTAATGTATGCAGATAAACAAACATAGAACAAATCCGAACGATTTCCTCCAGCTTAACACATTCGTGAGCAATCCACACTCAACTTAGAACCTAATTTTGCAAAACATATAATGTTTTTACTGATAGTAAAATATAAAGAAAGCAATTATGCAACGATTTCTTATGCTGGTTTATATGAAAAACGACAGGGGCAATATAAATTACCAATTGCAAACCGGGAACTGGGACAACAGTATTCTACAGCTAGGCATACAAAATCCATTTCCTCCAAGGAAATATTTCTGTGAGCAATTCAATATTTTTCTGTTATTTATTTGAAATCTGTTATTTATTTGAAATCTGCGCCCAAATTTGCATAGAAACACAGTCTTAAGACACGCTTCACGTTGAGCTATGTCCGTTTTAGAAGTTTCATATTTGATGTTTATTGTAGCTACAATATACTCCAAAATTTACTCAGAAACGTCTTTCTATTAGAATGATTGTCCGTATTTGCACCAATTCCCCAGAGCGTGACATCTCTAGTCAGGTGGAAGTAAGAAAATGCTACACCTTGCTGCTTTTCTGAATAACTTATTTGGATATTATGCATGGTGATGGTCCTGCACAAGGACCAAGTTTAAACAACAGGTGGGTGACCTTGATATATTTACCATCGTCACAAGGCCACTTTAATGAGTTTAACTTTTTTATTTGATAACTCGCCCCCAATTTCAATGGAGAATAATATTGCAGCAAATGATGGTCCTCTTAAGCGGCATGGTGAAGATTGATCAATTAACTTAAACATATAGCAAAATCTTTTAGCTAGACCCTTGATATTGTCCATAATGATGGTATTTCATATTATAATGGTCCATCCGTACATCCGCCTATATATCATTTTGTCTCTCTGCCTGTCTGTTTGTCTGTCTATCTGTATAACATAATTCCCGACGATAGAGGGCCCATTTGCTTTTGCCTGTAAAGTCAGCGACCCATTCATCCATCTGTCTGTATATCTAATTCCTAATGATGCACGTCGATTTGTTTCCAGTCAAGTAAAAATTCACTTCCCATTGTACATGGAATGTCGGCTGTCCATCCACCCATCTGTTAACATATCATCATGTCTTTCTGTGTGTGTCTCTCTCTGTCTGTCGATATAACATAATTCCCAAAGATGCACGACCACTTCCCTCTATGCATGTCAGGTACCCTGTCACGTACTTTTCATGAGGGAAGGAACCCCCACAGTCTTATTTCCGTCCATCCAGAGTGTGCGTAATTAGTAACAAACCACGATATATATATATATGTACATGTACATATGAAAACGATCCCTGCAGCAGCAAATGATAAAATGCCTAAAATACGTAAATGAATAATGTCATCAGCAGATATTTTTATGTGCCATTATATATCTCTGAATAAGAGGTCCTCAGGATGTAATTGGAACCTAATCCAGGCTCCAGGTGTATCACATGACATATGAACACGTCACTTTAAAACATTTTTCCAAATCAATAAAAAGTTTTAGAAAATGATTTTTAGATGTCCACAAGACACTCACGGACATTGGGTTTCCTATATTCTGTGGGTGTTTCTCCATTCAAGATGTTCATCTTAAATTTTTCTCTGCAGACGTCATCAGGACTTTCGGATACCGTGCTGAATATAAACCATTGATGCTTATGACAAACAACACAGCATATCTTGTGAACCCACAAGACGTAACAGCTCCTATAAGTGGAAAAATCCGTTTATGGAAATATTACGCATCTAAAACTGGGCCACTGCATCTCCAAATATGGCGCCATTACCAATATTCTAGTGACGTATACAAATTGATAAGCAAAACAGTAACGTTTGCAACCACAACCGGCATCATAGAGCTTGCTACAGGTAAAGTAACACCTTTCTTTTAGAATGCGTGCTACAACATTCTTTTCTAGGTTTTTTCTACAAAGTGATCTTGTACTGTAATTTTAGCAACAACTGCCTTGCCGTCTCACGCTTGCACTATCGTGAGTTGCTCTTGTCTGTGGCTCTGAAAAGAATCATGTTTCTCTATATTTTGCATGTATGCATGTGCTTTAACAGTAGACACCACATGCTGGATTATTTTTCTAGGGTTTCGATATTCTGTAAAATGTTATTACATTACAATTTAGAAATTCCATATTTTGTCTTAATGATTTGGATACATGAAATGCTTTCAGGCCTCAAAAAGGCAGGATCAAACTGTATTTTAAGAGATTCAGAGTGCCAAAAGAAATTCATGTATGTCAATGTGGCATAACAAGAAACGTGCTTGAAAAACTTGCTTTATTTTTGTCGTTAATTAAATTTTTATGAGTATATTAAAGAAATAACGGAAATTCATTTATTTGTCAAAACAGAATGATTTTCTTTCCAATTTGTAAAAAGCACTATTAGTTACGCAGTGATACCTATAGACCACCATTTACCTAGACATCTATGTCTGAGTTGAAGGCCAATGACACTTTCATCTTCCAGGCATCAATAGTGGCATGTCTGCTTCCAAGATATCACGTTATCGGGAAAACCACCGATGCCCTGGAAAACTTTCCAAGCTCCCAACTCAGGCTAAAGTGGCCCAAGTGACACCTTTTGTTCCCAGCAGTGATAGCCTTTATGGTTGGAGACTTTGTTTTCCTCCGCTCTCACCATAAGTGCAGCTGAATTTGAGCAGACCCTTTCGGCAGGGACGCTTGCTGCTTCTGCCTTGAGTCAGATCTCTCTCTCTCTCTCTCTCTCTCTCTCCTCTCTCTCTCGCTCTCTCTCTCTCTCTCTCTCTCTCTGTCTCTCTCTCTCCTGTCCCCAGATTTCTCAGTTAGCGGCAGCTGTGGCCCCTAAAACGAGTCTCCTGGAGACCACGAAGGATCCCTCTGGCTAGAAGACGTCTTTGTCAGTGGCCACTGAGACCACTTACATGGTCTACCATAACCGCTCTTGCCTCACGTTGGATGAGCAGGCAGAAACGGCCCCCTTGCCAGTGGAAAATTGGTTGTTTGAGGAGATGGGTCTCACCACTCCCCTCACCAGACATGTGTGTTTGGACTTCAACACTGAAGCAGAGGTTCAGCTTCTGTTTTTGGAGCATTAGCAGATCATTTTCAAAGTTTTCATTCAGAGCCTGTTGGTGACCAAGCTGTGGTCCTGCCAGAGAAAGAGAGGCCGGAGGTTGTTGTGCTGTGCTGCTGGGGATTGTCTCTGGAGGACACATGGCATCCCATCCCCGTACCTTTTTCTGACCAGCTGAGAGCTAAGATTCCTGCTGCACAGGTTCCCATAGAAACGGCAATGTCTTGACATCTAAGCAAGGGCAATTCTTTTTGGATGGATAATCCCCCAGTAGGTGGCAGCAGTCATACAGCCCATATATCTGATGATGTCTCTGGATCTCTGGGGCATGTTCCTCCACCTGCCAATCATGAAGACTTCAAAGAAGTATCTGTGGTTTGCATTTTGGGCAAATTTACCAATTCAAGGCACTCTGGTTTGGCCTTGCCACAACACCAATGGTGTTGACCAGGTTTGCAGAGACAGTTGCTGCTCACTGTCAGCAGTCAGCTACTTGTATTAAGGTGTATCTGGATGATGGGGATTTGGTCCCATTGTTGCAATCTGATTCTCATCACTCCTTTGCAGCTTTGGAGCCACTGCTCTGCAGACCTGTTGGAACTCAGCATTGAGCCTGTGCTACTATTACCAGCATGGCCAAAGCTTATGGTGCACCTGTGGATGAGCATGTGCCACAGGAGCCCTCAAGTGCCATGCTTGGCACTTACCTCACAGCACATCTGTGACAGAGTATTCTCAGAATCGTTCTCAGATAGAATTGCCTGAGGAGGGCTTGGATCTTCTTCTCTAAGTGTCTTCTCAGCACATTGATAGGTGTTTTCCAGCTGGTGCACCAATAATGGAATCCACCCTTGATCTCAACGCATTGCAGACTGATGACTTCCTGTGGTATCAGTGGGCAGTCTTAAGCAAGAACTCGAGAACAAAACAGGCTTTCTGATCAGTCATTGCTTCAACGCTTGCCAAGGTCTTGGATGTTCACATAAAAAGCAATTCTTATCTGTCTACTGCCATCCGATCCTTGTACACAGACCAGCATCAATACAGGTCCCACCTCTGTGGAACCTGCTGCTGGTTTTAGTCATGTTAAAGAAGTGGCCATTTGAGTGCCTTGGCGACCCAAGGCAGCTTCAGCTCCAGTACCGGATGTGAAAAACTTGTTTTCTGTTAACACTTATTCAGAGCCTTGAAGAAGCAAGATCCACACTGTATCTCATGACTGACTTCAATGGTTGCCTGACCACTCCCAGGTGACTCTGAGGCCTCACTTGGTTTTCCTTGCAAAGGACCAAGTGGCTCAAGATCCAGCTATGGCCTTCAAGGGTTGTGCCCTCCATGCTATGAATCCTGCTATTCCACTTGAGGAAAGAGCTTTGTGTCCAAGGAGAGCCCTCTGCTGGTACCTTTCATGCATGAACAGACTCAAGAGGATGGAGGTTAACCCTTTTGGACTGCTGAATAACCTATATAGGGAGGTGGTTTGCAGAAACTTAATTTCTTCATGGATTAAACAGACCATAATTAAGGCCTATTTGATCTCCATGGAAATGCCTGGTGCCTTGCAGCTTGTCTCAGCCAAACCTCATGAGGTGTAAGCCTTGAATGCTTTCTGGCACACCCTACAGAACATTGCAGCTGTTGACATTCTGCAGGCCTGCCAATGGCAATTATCCACTGTCTTCATTGAGCACTACTTGCTTCACATGATAATGCTTTGCTGGTGTCACAGGCTCCTTTGCTTAGGTTCCAATGCTCGTCTGTTAGGCTTTCCAGATCTCACAAGAGTAGCCTCAACTATAAATCTTATGAGGCTCTTGTGATTGATCAGGTGCATTGTATACGTCAGCACACTTCTTAATGGGCCTGTGGCATTGTGAAAAATTGACCTAATCTCAGACCAGTATCCATCAGTTTGTCCTAATGTCCTGGCCTGTTGCCAGTTCGGCTCAGGAGTTCACTGCCCTAAGGAACCATATACCAGCCCCCTCCCCCAGCACCCACTAGTTTCGTGACTAGGTGCTGTTAGATCTCTAGGTCTGAAGCAGCTGAAATCAATAGCCCCCGCCCCCCCCCCCCTTGAGGCTGACAGCAGTCATATTGGTGGGCGAGCACCCGGGGGGGTTCAGTGTGGTACCATGTTGGTCGGTAAGGAGGGTTTCTGGTTTTGTGTGGATTCTGCTGCTTTTGGCCTTAACTCCCCATAGCTCTGATGCTTTCCCTTTAGATGTACCCTCCTCACGCACACCCATGGTTGCACTCAAGCTGCCGGTCCCCATGGTCAAATGTGGTCAGTTTATGTTGCTTTTTCTGACTCAGTTGCCCGGTTCTAAACCATATGTTATGGCATGATAGACATTTGTCCTTTTAGTCACTTGTCATTGGTGTAAGAGGTTATAGAGGAAAAGCCACAACATTGAAAAAGATTTTGAAGAGACTTTGCGATAGCAAGATGCGAATTAGCTCAGGAATATGTCAGTACAGCTGGTATGTGAACCATATATTTAATTAAACTGCAAATTAAACGTGATTGATATTCAAAGAAGATACAAAATGCACCATTTAGGGGACCAAGTTGTAAAGTAAGTCAAATCCAAATAAATCTGTAAGGAAACAACATGGGGATAGTGAGATATAAAGCTTGTACTGATGGGCCTTACAATACAAAATTTACACTTCAGAACCTCGGGTTGGCTGATTAGAAAGTACAGCATTAATTTTAATGTCTGTATGCTGGTCACACTTGTTTTAGCATCTTCGGCTATATGACATGACCTAGTTCATGAGTTATCTTGTTTGGTTTTTATTCTTTGTAGGTTTGGGGGTTTTTTTTGTTTTTTTGTTTTTTTTTGTTTGTTTGTTTTTTTTTTTTTTTTTGTTTTTTTTTGTTTTGTTTGTTTTTTTTAAAAACCTCACCAGAAATATTATTTTCCTTTTGCAGCCATGAATGTGCAAAAAGGTGACGCCATTGGATTATATTTCCCGCAGCGTAACATCATCCCCGTGAAGGGAAACAAAACTTGCAATGGTGTAGTTTCTTACTATCGTCGACACATTTCTAACATGTTCGTTGGCATGACTTTACAGTTCTACCCTTTCCGCGGAGTGTGCTATAGTTTTGCAGTTCAAGCAACAATTGGTAGGTGTTCCACTAATTATACATATGTGCATGTGTGTGTATGTGTATGTGTGTGTGTGTGTGTGTGTGTGTGTGTGTGTGTGTGTGTGTGTGTGTGTGTGTCACAAAAATTCCTTTGCAATTGAATTCTGCGGGAATTCTTATATGCGGAGACTTTTGACACTCATATGTCGTCACCAACGAAACCATTATATTGTGAGACAAACTCTCCAAATAACAGGGTGCAAACTATTTTCGTTATACTGTCGACTGGTGACCTGGAAAAAAATATTTGGTTTTATTTTGTACCTGATATCGCGTTATCATTTCCTCGAGTGCCCTTTTACAGAAAACGAGAACATGTTACAGCGTTTTTCTTCAGCTGCAAAACATTATCATTGTGGAAATCGTAGCCCCGGTTAGATCTAATCGTGTATCACGAAGTCTTCGCTAATTTGTGTGGCATGCTGATGCAGCAGAAAATCTTCATTATAGTGTTACCCTTTTCACTTTGGGCGGGTGATGTTTGGCACCATATTCGTAAAGCAGCATGAAACGCCATTATCTTATTGCAGAAAATTTGACGACGGGAACAACGGATTCCACAACTGTCCAAAAACAAGAATACATCCCTGCAGGATCGGGTAAGCGTAACATACGACTTTGTACATTGCTATCGTGTGGCAAACGAGTTTGTTGAAATGTTTATAGTTTACATCGCTTTACATCACACATGATACATGTAAATTTATTGTATATGCAGATGATACCACCATACATGTATATACTACTATTACTACTACCCTTATTTCCAAACACAATCGTGCTTGATTATAACACAAAGGGAAGGGACGGCATATTTACAAATAGGGCTTCTTGCCTCCTTACAAATCAATGTATTAGACATCAAATGGGTTATATTTGAATCATACACTGTTAACGATAAATATATATATAGTTAATACACAAGGTATCCAATGATTTTCAACTGATATAAAAAATTATTTTATGGGAAAATGTGAATCAAAATGTCATATAGAAATAATTGTTATAGATGCAATTCGGGCAAATAGTTTGTTTTTTATTTTTCAAATTTTTTAATTTCATTTTTATTTTAATTGAGGGAACAGAAAGGCAAGATATACTTATGCGCCCAAAAACTTTGTCAATTTATTAATGATTACAGTACCGTAAATATCGGAGCTTACATTCACTTTAAATCAAATCATCCACATGATGATTAAATGGAACGTTTAACAATTTTGTGGGTGGCTTGTATGATAGTGGTAAAGTATGACCTTAATTCAGGTCCCCCCAATCAGGTTATACACACATATATATATATATATATATATATATATATATATATATATATATATATATATATATATATATATATATATATATATAAATGTCAATGCAATTATAAAACACTGTAGTGTACATACTGATTGATTGTATGTATATGTTGATTCAATAAAAAAATTACCCGATTCCTGATGATGTCCTTAATTTTCACGTTTGTGCATATTTTACATATATTCAAACAAGTAAATAATGTCGAAAAATGCGACCGTGCTGTATTAATTGCCTTAGAATGACTAACATCTACCTGATAAAGGTGTTCGTCATTAAACATGCCCTTTTTGGAGAGAGATTGTCCAGCTAATAGAATGAAATATGTTTCCACAGGGTATTGTAAGAACATGTTTTGGAGCCTTCACCCGATAAAGTATCTCTTGCACAGCTTTCCCTTCCCCAATCAATTGGCAGTTAGTTCCAGAATCAGCCAATAGCCTTCCTTGACGTGGGTTGAGTGCTCAACCCACGACAATGAAAGCTGTTGAACTGGTGAATGTTATCTTGCCAGGTCCCACATTTAATTCCCATTCAAAGTAATGTTCACTCTTGTCGAGATTGATCACAAATATTGAAACACACGAGTTTCTATTGAAACAGAAGGTGCTAGCTGCGAAATAATATTTTAAAACTAAGACTAATTAAAAAAAAAAAACTTCCCTGATCTGTCATGAAATAAAATAAAAACTCACAAAATGGTAACCTCTTATACATAGAATGTGTAGAATGGAAACATTTGTTATAGATTGACAGTTTTTGCTTTATTTTGTGATGGTACCTTTCATATTTTTAGTGCTAGATGGAAAAGAGTAAGATGGTGCAAAGACAAATAAGCCCTTTCTATCCCTGGTGATTACAGGTCCATTACTTTGGTAGTAAAAGGGGCTAAAATGGCTATTTCTCTTACGATAATGATTCTTACCTTCAGTTACTTCAGTGTACCAAAAAGGTGCCATTTTTGCACTGTCACCTTCTGTTACTATCCAGAGCTCATGTTTCAAAAAAAAATTAAAAGGATCATAATGTGACAAGTTGCTTGTACTGCTTTTTTGAGTAATACAAATGCTTTAACTCTGTGAATATTATTGAATTTGAAGGATCTTACCTTGTGATACAAACTATATAAAAATACAGCAACTAAAGTACATGTACATTTTTCTACATTTTATGGAGCAAAGATGGAAATGAAGTCAAGGTCACTCATGTAGTGTCTATGCATGGCCTTCATGGAGAAACATTAACATGTGAAACATCATGGTCCTAACTCAAAACACATATCAAGTTATCAAGTGAACAGTGGATTTCACGTCAGTTGTCCTGTGACCTTGGGAATGAGGTCAAGGTCCAAACATTACCGGGGCATGACCATTTGCACAAAATAGGTAGACACATATAAAAGGTACATCCCTACCAAGTTTGGCACAAATCTAGAAAAAATTATTCAAGTTATAACCATTGAGAGAAATTTCCATGTTAAACTTTCTAATTAAAACTTTTTTTAAAGATTTTTGGAAAAATAAAAATAAAAATAAAAAAATCACTGGAGCATGAGCAAACTAGGTAGAGATCCACCCAAGGTACATTGCCATGAGGGTTGAAGTAAATGTGACAGGCAGTTTTTCAGAGAAGACCAAAATGTGAATTGCCATTACCTTGCCCATTGACTTGCATGGGAAGCAATAGAAAAGGTGCAATTACCGATAAGTACCCGAATAAAAAAAAAATCGTAAAAAATCGGGAATCCACAGCAGTGCTACCTATTGAACATCTTTGCTGGACCTTTTCACAAGGAACTGCTCCACAAAGTTTCAACTTATTATGAGGGACGGTTCTGGAAAAGAAGTGACAAGTGACGAAAACACACAAATTCATAAAATAAAAATAATAATTGCAGCATCACCTGATGAAAAAATTAAGAACTAAGTGTCCCTAGAAGTGTTCTTATATAATATCAAAGCAATTGGGTGAGCGGTTGTGGAGAAAAAGATTTGTCCAAAAAAGAGCAAAAAACTTCATTTATAATCAAAAAATCAATGGAGCGTGACCATTTGAACAAACCTGGCTTAAACCCACCCAAGGTATATTCCTACCAACGTTGAAGTGAATCTGGCTGACAGTCTTGGAGAAGAAGTCGAAAATGTGTATCAGCACAAGAATGCCAATTTACTTACATAGTGATTACCGGGAAAGCAGCGTTGACCAATAAGTACCCACATTTTTAAAAATCTATAGCAGTGCCACCTATTTAACAACTTTGTTTGACCCTTCTATAATGAACATATGCACAAAGTTTCAGCTTAATCTGAGTGACGGTTCTGGTTAAGAAATTATAAAATAACAAAAACACACAAAAATCTTAAAAAATAGAAAAAATCACTGCGACACCTGCTGAAAAAATACAGAACTAAGAGTCCATGGGAGTGTGTCTGTGCAATATCAAAGCAATTGGGTGAGTGGTTTCAGAGAAAAAGTATTTTTCAATCTTGGCCCCCCCCCCCCCAACCCCCAAAATCATAAAAAATTCAAAAATCATTGGAGTGCGACCATTTGAACAAACTTGGTAGAAAACCGGTCAAGGCACATCCCCACCACGTTTGATGTGAATATGGCTGACGGTTTTGAAGAAGTAAAAAATGTGAATTGTGGAAGATGGACAATGCATGGGCAACGGACCGATGGCAGATAGCTAGTCTTCACATAAGCTGAGCTGACTGACAAATCAGCTGAGCTAAAAAGTGAGCGGCAAGACAAAGTATTACTTCTCAGCTAACTGTTAAACTGCCGCTAAGCAGCCATTAACTAGTCACAGTTTTACGGCCAGCCGATAAGCAGCTGCTAGTTAGAGGTAGCTTAACAAGAAGGACTCTGTTTCTGGTCAGTCTAGCGGCAACTTAACAAAAAGGACTTTCTTGCTGTCCAGCCTAGCAGGGACTTAGCAGGAAGAACTAAGTTCCTGGCAAGGCTAGCGGTAACTTAACAGTAATTTAATTCCTTTCACAATAATTAACTTTAATACATTTGGTAACGTGTTCAACATTGTTGAACCATTATAAATCTCTCAAATTTTAGTAATCATTCTTTTTCTTTTTGACGTTAAAACTGTATCAAAATTACCGGGCTAAATGTTAACCATGAAACATTGTCAGCCACAGTTAGCCATTGTTGACCATAGTAAGGCCTTGGTGCCTGGTAATAGTCAGATGTTCCTTTCCTGAATATTGTCACAGAAGCTGATCCCTGCTTGGCAGTGATCTGACCATGGTTGGCAATGGTTTCAGTGTCAGTGGCGATGGTCAGTAATGATATCACTGTCAATGTCATATTTTATTGAAAAAAAGTAAGTAGCCATTGAAACATTGAATATTTTCATTATGTTATATACATGCAGTTAACAACTGGCTGAATACTAATTCTACCATGCCTTGAATACGTAACCTTCCCTTCTACATTTAAAGTTTCCACATTTTATTATACAGATATGCCATAAAAAGAAGTACACTTTATAATTACAGTGGTTAGGGGAAAATGAGGAACACATTATCCCTAAAACATGACAAAATGATGCAAATGGCAAACTGAAAAATTTAATCGCTGACACTTTGAGCAAGTTGCCACATGTACATATCTTTCCAAATAAACATTCACACTTTAAATGTTTAGATAGTTCATTCTCATAACATGTATATGAAATTTGAAATTTTCAACTAGAATTCACCAGAAAGCTTCAATTTAGATTTAACAATTACTTTTTTTCGTATTTAGCCCAAGATAATATAAATTGCTACACAAGTTAAAGGGTATTGGTAGAGTACAAACATTTAAGTCAGATTTGGAATGAGATAACTACCTTCCATCTGACTTACTCTGAAGACAATCAGTAACATTATAGATTTACCAAAACCATTTTTATTGGAAACATGTAAAATTATATAACCCTAGCAAAGAAAGATAATGGACAGTCAAGTAGTTCAAGCCTGTTAGTGAGCACAGGAGGCCAGCCAATGGAATATTACTTAGCTTATATGCAAACTACCGGCTAATTAGACGAGGACTGGCCAATGGGATTTCTTCCTTACCTGGCAGAAGACCAGCCAGGGGGAGCATCAAGCGCCAGCCTAACTGCTAACTAGCAGCTAATTAGTGGAAGGCCAGCCAATGGGTTTTCTTCCTTACCTGCCAGAAAACCTGCTATTAGAGTAACTAGGGGCTACTTACCCGCAAACTAGTCGCAACTTAACATAAACCAGTGGTCCCTAATTGTGACCTGACGGTCCACCAATTAGATCCCTTTTTCCTGCCACTTAGCTGTAATTTCATTTGCATGGTAAAAGTTCAACCTGCGACTAAGCCACAAAGTAGGGGACACTAGCAGATAAGTAATAGCTATTTAGAGGAAAACTTAGCAGCAAGGCTTTTTTTAATAAGGGTAGGAACTGAATGGCCATTAACACTGAAAAGGCACATGCAATGATCAAATCCATGGTAAAAAATCTCGCAATTTCCAAGGACAGTAGTTGTATATCAGCATCGATAGCTCTGACATGCAGACAGTCATGCAGTATCACGTCCTTGGTGTAATTATTATCAATCACCTTGACTTGTCAGCACAGATTGATAAAACATACAAAACGGTGAAAAGGATTTTTGGCCTTTTGTAAGGACTCTAGCACTACTACCCTGCTGTAGCAGGTTTCTTGTTTTAATTATCAAGTACACGTCTATTATTGTCTTTTTAAAAACCCCATACAGAGGAAAATATACAGTAGTAAAATACATTGAGATGTTGAGAACGTAATGAAACACAATAGCAATGTGCACACGGGGTTACACGAATATGCAAGCTAAAAAGAGCTCACTGGCAATATTGCATGGTGGTTTTCTCTACTATTATGGTAATTTAAGCTATCATTGTTTATTAAATACTGAAGCGCGTCGACAATGCCATTAGGTTTACCTGGCACTGTATGGACCCACTTCTTATCATGCATAACCATATAAAGATAGGCCATGCTGAGTGACCAGATGCAATGGTCCTACCGAAAAGACTGTTCATATCAACTCACCCATCATGTGTAATATACTTGGCAAAATTAAAAAAAGAGAGATCTTAATGGTGAGTCCGATTTGAAACCTCTCTCGAGTAGGGAAGGTTGTCCTGCATGACATCAGTCATGGGCGTTACATTTAGTGGACTTAGAAGGTCAGTATGTGCACCGTATAGTCTCAACCAAGAACAGATGTTAGTAAACCACCTTATGTTGAATTTAAGAAATGGATCTGACGTCTAATTAATGTGTGCTTAATAGATTAAAGTGCTGGGCCATCATTGCCAACGTTAGGACAAAATTAGGGCAACTTTTATTAGTAACTAGGACTGCCTTGTCGCGTGCCTCTGGTAGCAGAGAGCACGCTGCTGACCTTTATATTGATTTTGGCCTGAAGTGATGATTACCACCTGTACGGGAACAGTCAATAAGACATAGGTACGACGTTTAACAGTTTATAAAATAGTCCATAGTACCAAATTGTATCAAAGCACTTAACAGTATCAAGCAGCCATATAAATAGGTGATATTTGGTATGATAAAATGTTTAACAACATGCTTGGAAATGCATACCTTATGAGGACGTATTGCTGTGTTCCCTAACTGGTTCGAGGCACCAGCGCCCGATGGAGACAAGCAACAATCCTAGATAGAATGAACCGATCGAGATCACACTGAGAGATCTATAATTCTTAACATCATTTGGATTAAAAGTAGGCTTCTTCAGAGTGGGAACAATGGTACCAATCCGACAATCGCGTGGTACGATACCCCAACGTTATATAAAAGTACATACAAAAGACAGGGTGAAACAACATGTCTGAGTTACCGTACTTCAGATGCTTAGCAAATATACCAACTACACCGTCAGCTGTGTTACTTTTCAAGGACAAGATAAACTTGTTTGGTGCTTCCGGACATATGACAACATAATCAAAAGTATCATCCATATGATTATATCAAAACAACATTTACGTGACACTTTACAGCATTGCGTTTCTCTGATACATTAGCATGGCCCTGTATTATACTTTTACAATAGTTAGCAAACTGATTCGCATTCAGCATGGAGTCAATTTTGTTCCTCTTGCGCACCTTCTAGACATTCCAAGTGGACACCTTACGCTTTCTAAACAAACAGGTAAGCAATTGAAAGTTTCGTTCAACATAAACCTGCAGGTATTGCCTGCTATAATGACGGAACAACTTACAAATACATGATCAGCCACCACACATAGCACCGGCTCTAGATTCATTATTTTAAACCTATGGATAATACCAGAATCTTTTCTTGTGTCTTGGGCAGCTTCATTGAAGACATCAGTAATGTTTAGGGTTATAACGTTCCTTGAGGAAACCACTGACATCTATATACGCTTTGTGAAACGCCGTCTTTTTACGCTCATATGACATACTGATTTAGTGTGTGTGGCAGCAGCCAACATGTTAAATTATTTTTTTTAAAAATACAAACAGGACAGTCACAGTCCATACTTGATCTCCAACCCAGAGATTCCACTCAGTACTATTTCATAGAACTGAACTGGCCCCCATCAATTCAACATAGAGACCCTTATGTATAAACGTTAAAATGGAATGGTGCAATGTTATCCTGCATGTCTAGTACACCCCCTCTCTGATACACAGTCCAGAAGTACCGGATCTCCTTGCAAAAAAAAATCTCTCAGCACCTAGAAGTCTTAATAGATTTAAAAGAAGCTTTGAATACCAGCGCTCTTTCTTGTGGAATCAGCTAAGTTAGTGAACACAAAGAGCAAACACCATTCAGGATTTCAAAAGGAAATACCAACACTACGGTAAAGTACAATGGGCTTATGATATTGACATAGATATCCTCATGGACCTTTTAACTGACACTTTTATAAACTTCTCTCTTTCTCATTGCCTTTTAAAATGTCTGCCGAATAATTTTGCAAGATTTTTTAGTGCCCTGTTTTATATTTCATGTACATATTATTGAGGGCCACTTGGGAGATTAGCTTTGCTCACAGAGTCACTCTTTAGGAAAAAACTTGTTATACATCTGTCAGTTTGTCTGTCTGTCTGTCTGTCTGTCTGTCTGTCCACCTGTCTTTGACCACCAGCTAGTTTTGGCCAGATTGAGGGTGTTAGAATTAATGGCTGATCAAGGCGAATTCTAAGAGCTATGCTACAGGACAGGATTCCACGTATGTCCGTCCGAATGCATTTGAGAGTACACAAAAATCATGCAGTATACATGACCATGGTGCTCAGTCAATTTGACTACAGCAGATTTGAAAATATATGTATCATTATCCTGATGTTGAATCTAATTCCCCCTTCTTTCCTTCAATATCGAGCTGTTTATTTCGTTTTATTTCAGGATGGGTTATACCTGTCGGCGCCAGCATGGGGGTTGTTACTCTGATTGTAGCTGTAACTGCATTTTTTGTTTGGCGCTGGAAACAAAGGACCGCATTTGGTAGATCATTGCAAGGGCAATCTGCTGCATATCATGTGCCAGATGCAACAGACAGCAGACATGTTGAATTGCAAAACATCTTGGGGAGTAAAAACCCTTACCTCAAACCACCAGATCCAAACGAAAGACATCCCAGGCGCTTACCCGATATACCAGGGAATGAAGAAGGTGACTATGAATACCTTACTATCCTTGACGTTGACAAAGATGATAATTCCAAGGAAATTGAAGAGAAGTTTGATGAACCGGCGGACGATGACTACATCACACCTGTATGTGCTGTCACCAGACACTGATGGCAAATAGTCTTATTACGGATGCTTCGACTCTTTTATTATTTACGAAACACCAAATAGAGTACTGTTTCTCTGTTCCCTCTCTCCCGGCAAGAGCACTTTCTAAGGATAAAGACTTCCCAGCCCGGATGATGACAGGAGAATACAACAAATCCATAAAAACGGCTACACTTTAGAATTAGTCCCGGGTGTTTTCTTACAATTTATATAATATACTACTTTGTAAAACTGTCCCGAATTACTTTACTAGTCACATATTCATAATGGTAAATATTTCTTGCTATTTGGGAAAGGAATGTTGTTAAATAATCTGCAAAAAATCTCTTGTCGGTGCGCCGCTGTTATTTTACCGCCATGTCCACAGGGATAATTATTAATCACAGAGACAGCTATATGATAAAAAAGAAGAAACGAGGGGTTGGGCCACAAGATTTAGAAACACTAGATAAAAGGAAATTGAAAAGGAAGGTACGGGGTTGGGGGCAGAGCCCCCCCCCCCCCCAAAACACACACACACACACACACACAAGATAATAAAATAACCTGGGACTAGTTCCAAAGTATCCTTGCCATTTTTGTCACTTTTTTTATCTCAATAGATGTGTTTACAAAAATCCATTGGCCTCACAACATAGGTGTGATAAAAAATTCATGCATTTTTTTTCTTTTTGTTTCTGCGAATGCAAAGACAACTGAAAACCTTGTAATAACTGCGTCATTTTAGTGCGCTATAAAAACGCACATCACCAGGTGAACGCAGCGAAGTGTTCAAGTGCTTACGCTTGTGGAAATAAAAATAATTGGCCATCTCATGGAGCATTTAGAACAGAGTGGATATGCCTGTTCTGTCAATGTTAGCCTAATATTTTAAGATATGAAAGTGGAGTCGGACAAAGCTTGTCATTCATTGGATCACATTTTGCTAACAATCATTTGTACAGTTGTTATTATTTAATATTCCAGCGGTTTGTTGCTCCACGTGACTGGCAAACTCTGACACAAGAGCCGTGTAACGTTTGAATGACCACTATAAGGTGGTTTACATACATTTGGCAGCCACTGCACGTGCGCCATGATGCCAGTAAAATCAGTGAGATTCTCTCATGTGACTAAAATTTGAACACTGTATGTAAAGTCATCAATGGAATTGTCAAAAAAAAAAGCCAAACCAAAATACTGTCATAAAGTAGAACCTAAAATAATACAGCCTAAGAGAAATGCCACGTTGTATGGCTGTGCGAAAAATATTATTAATCCGTATTAGCAATCGTTAGAAAGATATTATTTAAGTCGTGATACTGCTGATCCTCTTGCACTTTGTGTAGCATTGTATGTACCAGTTCTCCCGATACGTGTCTCTTATTTTTAGGTTCAGGTTTGTCAATATTTATATTGAAATTACGGTAGGATAAATGGAAAACCACGAATTTGATTCCATGATATATTGGAGGGTAAGTTTATTCACTGCTAATAGTAATGTACTTTATTAAGTTCATGGTATATAGTGTTTGCCATATTGTTCGATCTTCATCATGATCATTCAAATTGAAAATGCTGAGAGAATTTTAATAAAGTTATAGCGTTGGTGTAAAGAATTGGATTCCGTGGGTGAATAAGCGTGAGGCGTTGGTTGTTTTATTGTACCAGTAGTTCTTTTATGACCTCGATTGGAATAATGCAATGGTGCAACCTGCATGGTCCTAAAACCACTGTATTTGAAGAGTATTTTGTGGTGGTCGAAGGAGATGCAAATTTAAGGTCGGTGTTATACGACGTCATTTAATGAAAAGCTAAGCGTTGAAATATTCATAACATTCTAGAGATATTTATTTCACTGTAGATGGTTTCAATATACTGCCGATAGTTTGAAATACACGGCAGGATATTTAAATACTCTGCAGTGTATTCAGAATTCTGTGCTGTCTATTTCATTCATAAATAAAATGATGTATAAGAAGAATCTCCTGAATCTATTTAAAAACACTCTGCAGTGATTTAACTCTCTAACAACTATTTACAATTCTCTGCAGAAAATTTGAAATACTCGACATAGAATTAAAAGCTCTACAGTGTATTTAAAACTCTGTGTATTCATTCATATAAGAGACTGCAGAGAATTTTAAAAACACTACAGAGATTTTTGAGTACTCTGCAGAGAGTTTTTAATTCTCTGTAGCAAGTTTCAACATATCTACAGAGAGTTTTAAATACAATGCAGAGTATTGTAAATTATCGGTGGTAAAATTTGAAACTATCCGCAGTGGAATCAGACTGCAATGTACTGAAATGAACTGTAATGACTGAAAAAGTCTCTGCAGTCTATTTTTTTAATATTGCACGTTTGGACCGCCATAGAGTTTAGGTGACAATACTCCTACTCTCTTGTTACTCGTAGAATATGATTCAGCGACGTCGCAGGCTTCACGCCGCTGCAGATGAAACCTATGTGAGGATGGAAATTTGGATCTTTTCACTAACTGCCCCAGGTAAAGGTTATCCATCTCATCTGAAACTCTTGGTCAGGATCCAACTTTCCACTAACATCCTCCTCTCTGGTCAAAATGTTTTCATCTGCTCTGTACCGCTGCTGTCGAATGGCCCATCGTCCTGGCATTTCACGCTAAAATCCTATTAAAAACCGGAACCAACAGCACAAAAACAAATAGCCAAACTCTTTCCCTGGGCTGGTCAATGCACAAATAAAAATTGCTGCATATTTTCGTTCATTATTCATTCGTACATATACTAACTTATTATAAGACAAAATAGAGAAACTAGCCCTACCAGCAACTAGATAAAATATGGTCCATAACTGAACTAAGTACTCACACGCATTTTGACGACGGTGATGAATTTTAACCTGAATATATATTTCATAGTTATGAAATTGTTTCAAAAAGGAAGGGTACCTGACTTTGAATTTTTCTATCGAGAAAAGCCAAAACATTACTTCGAACTGGCGCCCTTGACCCTGAAGTTGTAACCGGTCGATGCAGTGGAATACCTCTACAAAATAGAACCTGCAGCTTTTGTCATGGTTCCTTGGTGCAATATGAAATGCACCTACTACTGTTCTGTGAGAAATGTGCCATTCCAAGAACTACTTCACTAAGCAGGCTGGAGTACTGCAACCTAACAATACTAACAGTTAGTGGAATGTTCAAATTACTTGTGTGAGAACATGATAGAGAATAATTTATCAGAAGCCAGGTCAAGAATTATGTCAATTCATCTTTTGAAATACTTCAATAAAACTAACAGCAGGTGTTGAATGCTACAGTTGATGAAAAATAGTGCATCCTACAGATGTATATGCATATATTTTTTGTTATAATGCCCTCATTTATTTATTTGTTTCTACCATACCGACTGTATTCAGTGGTAGTACTGTAAAGATTTGTATTTGTATTATTCACGTTACTTTCTACTGAGCGTCGGGTTTTCTTATACCGGAAGCGTAAGAGAGGTCCATCGACACGCATGTGCACTTATGTCGCTTATTCATGCAGTTTAAGTTTGTAGACTACTGTTAAAAATTCTTCTGTTTAACATATTAAGGTTGAGGATCTGAAGCCAGCAGCTTTCTATAACCTAATCACTTTTTAACATACTTGGATAGTTTGATATTTAAGCTACATGCTCCTAAAACCTCAGACGTGTGAACAAAAAACATATATGAAAAAATTGAGATCAAACTTTTGTTGGCATTGAAGAGATCTTCAGTGCGACCCCATGGGTTCTGTTTGTATGGGCATGATGATGAACCCTGTCATTATTTGCACAGTCATTAGTCCATGACACCCTGGAAACCAGGTGAGCCACTGATAAGGGTCACTGATAGGGAACAGGAAAGCATTAGCCAAGGGAAAAAATGGGCCAGCACAGACTAATCACTACCATTGTTCTGGCTACATTGAAATTCTCTATTGATGTAAAAACAAATTAGCACAATCCACATACTGGGCCGGAAAAAATGGAAAGCTGCATGTGAACCAACACCCAAACAAGCCAAGTGTGGTTACGTTTGATGTTCCCAAATTGAAAAAAAGTCTCGTTTTAAGAAAGAAAATGAACAACCTGTAAGTACCAACATAAAAAGTTTATAAAGTTTTATTTTTGCTATTTCAGGACTCACCATTAAATTCTATCCTGGACATAGATATATATTTCTTCTGTTTTCTACTTGACAAAAGTGCGATTTCTGCACCAAAACATGTGAAAATCCTACCAAGTCAGAAAGAATGCTATGAAATCTAAAAAAAAAAATTCCAACCCTGCAAAAAAACTATGGATACAAATCTATTGATATGTAGTAATCAGAAAATATATAGGTTTAATGTACTTGTGAAAAAATTGAATAGATAATATTGATCCAAAGTTGCTAGTCTCACTTTACACTAGCTTCACATCTTCCACCTTAAGGACAGGTTAGACACCAAACATAAATCCCACTTTAGTCAATCCTACCTCAAAATTTATTTGCGTTAGGATGACATATCATATACGTGTGTGCTCGTCATACTCCAAAGAATTTATATGGCCCGTATTTGGGTGTCTGTGATGTTAATTGTTGAATAAACAATTGAAAGTTGACCGCAAAGCATCCACCCTATAAATGTCGATATGTCACTAATGCTTTGTGATAATGTCATAATTACACTTGCATCTTAATTCTGATATATTGGCAACAAAACACGATCCTGTAATTTTTTATGTTTGGTTTCGTTTTTCTGTTATCCATCCTCAAAGTTTGACGTTTCAATTTTCCCTTTGATTTTCAGGATGTCCATTTTCTACATTTCATAGAAAAAGAACGAAGCGAAATTTGGAAAATCGCTGAATCGTTTTTGCAGTTCAGACATTAAAGAATCAAAGGCCGTTAACCGGATTAAATTTCGCCTATCTGTTTCCTTGGAATAACCATTCTTAGGTGGGGTTCTCGTCGTATTTTCTTTTCTGAGAAAACAAGCTTCAAAGGCTTTTGATGTTGATCATTTGCCTCTGAAACAATACCATCTGTTCAAGTTGAGCTGATATTTGTACAAAACGTAGTAAACATCGTCCCTTAACATTCGGGTAGGTTGTCAATCAATTCTTGGTCAATCACATGGATAAAAGAGCCTTTAAAGAACGGAAAACATTATCCAGCGATCTGTCAAACGGCAACAGTGACAGTCTGGTTTAAAAGTGTGTTGTCATGGAGGCGGCCCTTCGGGCCCCGTGACCTCAAGCCTGGCGACGAAAGTCGTGTTGCCTTGCCTTGGTGGGGCGGCCTACGGCCGCTCGTGGTCAATGCACGGATATCGGGTTTGGTCTTCCGCCCCGTACCTCTTTATCCCGTTTTTAGGGAAGTTATTTTATTGTATTTACTCCTATCTGTATACTTTATGTGTTAGCTTGTTAGACTTGTCTGTACACTTTACTTAGTTACCTTCTCATTATTTTGTAGTTATTTTGCCATGGGCAGTTGCTACCTGCAGCCACATGACAGGCTGTTAAGTATGATTGACGGGTGGCATTGTTCCGTTTGGCGGCTGGAAGCCAAAAGAATGACACATGGACGTTCGGATGCCCACATGCCTATGTGGTTTTTGGCGTTTTTCTCATATTTCTACTTTAGTTAAAAGCTTGAAATTTTGACAACTAATAGAAAGGACATTCATCTGGTAAAAACGGTTAAAAAAATTGGCCATGCAAAGGTTTTGGTGTCGTAACTGTCCTTAACCTGTTTGAGTCGAATCAGCAAATTCAAAATTTAAAATGTGAGGAACGGCATTGAACGCATACAAAAGTCACAAAAACACGGATGAATTCATTCTATACTATTTGTAGCTCATTTTTTTAGTGAAAGACAAAACAACATCTTGATGCTAGCTTTAGTCAGATGTATGGCTTGTGCTCTCTCCAGGGTTATATTATTGTGTTTCCTGAGCATATAGTTCTCACCTGGCCTATCAGACGATGCACCCATATGATCATTTTGCAGTAACTCTGTACTCCAGGACACCTGACTCAGCTAACTTTATTGTGAGTATAAACATAAGTATAAACATGATGCTTTTGAGTCAGGAGAAATGTATTGGTAATCGTTTCAATTCTTTCACTGCTGCTTGCAACACTATTTTTCCAAATTGCGGAAATTGCTGTTTAGAGTGTCAAATTGAGTTCTAACATCATTTAACTGAGGCACCAAAGATCCACTCTTTTGTGACAGCATAGAGTTCCGTTTGAACAATTTGTCGGAGTGCTTCCAGTAAACTTGGACCAATACCTGAAGTCTTTTTTGCTGCCCATGTGTCTACCCTCATTGCTGTCCTCTTTCTTTTGTGTACGATCTGACTTTCTTGGTTTTAATGCATGGAAGGTTGGTGGTTTTGAGTTGTTTTTCCAAACGCATACGAATTGCAGGGAAAGGTCAAAAACATATAGCAGGGCCAGATCCACCAATAAATTATACACAATCAGTATACAAGTAAATCCCTTAGGTCATTATATCCGTGGTACTATCCCAGGACACAACGAATGAAACCAAACTGTCATAGTCCAAGAATTGTTGCCTGTAGGTTGTGGGATGGGAGAACAGTTAAACAAAACTCACCCCCAAATTCACCGATCACAGTTCTACAGGTGTCCATAAAGTGCTGTAAAACTTCATGGTAATCTCTGCAGAAATATTAGAGTGTCAAGTATGGAATTCAGGTTAAAAAGGTTAAATTCTAACACCGACAGTTAAACCTCATGAGCCTAGTTGGTCACGTAACAAGGCACTCTGACCACTGTCAGGATGAATGTCTGATTTGTATTGAGCAGGTAATGAGCCATACATGTCTTAGGATATGAGATTTACATTACCGCCTGTATCACCAAGCGCTTTAACTTGCAAATCACCAAACTTTAGAGTAAGATATATAAACTCATCAATAACCACATTTCCATTGTCCATGTATTCAGTACCTGTATCACTGATATTTGACTCCAAAGGTGACAGGTCTCTTACATTGTTTATTTGTACAATTTTGCTACTCAAAGATACAGTGACGTTGGTATCTTTTAATCTTGAAACTCTCCTGAGGGAGGGAGCCTGTTTTCCCTCATGTTCCTGCCGTTTCCCTGCTTGTTGGCTTGTTGAGTCTTGTAGCAAAACACGCCATGGCCCGACTGAGAACAGAGCTGGCACTGTATGGAAGGATTAGCCTAACCACCAGCACAAGCATCCAAGATGCACTGTCTGGCCATGTGTGATTTTTTCCTTACAAGTGTATCAGGTTATACTTCTGTTGCTATCTAGATGTGGTGTATTGCGCTGGCCTTGGGGTGGTGCCCTTCCTGGATTTATCTTGTTGTCTCTCCTCTTCTTGTAGCAGCATGTTGGGCTGTTTTGCTAACTTGTTCTCAAGACGTGTCGTGTGGTCTCCTACTGTATGTGTGGCGTTTTTTGCCTGAGACACAGCAGCAACAATAGGTGTGGCAGAGGACATCATGGGCAAGGGAGCCTGGATACGGTAGCCATCGGCCTCTCCCTTCTTGGCTGAAAATAAAGCTTGGGATAGATCGGTAGGATGCCCTGCATGTACAAAGAAAGCAAGATACTGGGGCAAACCATCGATGAATGTTATCAAAATGTCAGTGTCTTTTTTTTTCAGGCTTCAGCCTTTGTCCAGTAAAATGGCATGGTATTCATCCAGTGACTGGCCGGGATGCAGGTTTTATTATGCTTAAAGTTGTGTTTTAGCCAACAACGCGGAATGTTTAGAAAAACCAATGTCAACATGGCTTGCTTGAATAGCATTTTTTCAATTCTGCCCATATGCAGATTTCTCCTTGTGGAGCAGGCAAGTTGTTGTACCATGTGAGAGCTGGGCCCTCTAGATGAAGTTGGAATGCAGCCACAATACATGTACCTTTGTCAGTTTTGTGAAGTATGAGATAGCTAATAAAGTCAGATAAAAATTGCTCAGCATCATCAGCTGAGAGCTCTTTGAACCTCGGAAGAGAAATCTTACATGATGCCATATTTTCAAAGGTTGGTTCATCTTGATCTGTATGAGGGATAATGTTGGTCGAGGCCTGTTGAAGGTGAGGCGGCTGAATCCAACGTGTCAAAAGCAAAGGAATAGGAGACAAAAAAAGATACTTATAGAGAAATGTCGGCTGTACATACAAAGTTCCCATATGAATCTATTTGATTATAGCATGATTACATTCTCCACCATGATCTGGTCTCGGGAAAATGGCTCTTCAATGTGTACATAGGTATAAAAATGATGATGCTGGAGCTTCAGTTCTTTTTTTTCCATTCCTCGCGACAAATTATAGCAGATACACGAATACGTGTATTTCTTGGAAGGTTCCACAGGCAAAAAGCCCAGAGCTCACAGGTCTTCATAAAAACAAACATCACAAAAATCTACCTCCAAATTATTAACCAATAGAGTGCCAGATATATCAATTATGCCTCATTACACTTGATGATGAGGCGGGGTTTTATACCATTTAAGTGTACAATAATTATGAGTGGCATAAGTTTGATCTAATCGGATATAGACTTTCACTGAGAAGCTTCAAAAGATTTACTTTATTATATAGAAAATGAAGTATTAATCTTGAATTTATCCATATCCATGACAATTGAAAAAAGCTACAGTATACTGAAAATACAATATTTTCAAAATAACGGTCTATCTTCATAGCTAATCACAACTGTGGTCCAGTACTACTAGACTTACGTTCATGCCTGTGTTGTCAGTGGTTCCCTATGATGCCCATGACCACCTCAATACTAGACTTACAAATAATACCCTTCTGGCTATATTGCATACCAGGGCATTTTCTTTTTGATTGCACGAACTATCATTGTCCATTGTCTTTGTGGCTTTTCGTCTAGAAACACGTCCTGGTAGCCATTTCCCTGTTCTGTAGTCAAAACGCTCTACACTTCATAAGCTAACCTCTCCCTGTCTAACCTGTATACACATGGAAGTACTATTGTCTCATTCTTCTGTAGAATTTTGACATAGGCAATATTGGCCCAAATGAATTTAAGGGCTTCCAGCAGGTTACTACTCCAAACATGTTTCGAAGCCTGTAGCCATGTTACATAGCACTACATGCATGATTCATTCATATTTTCCACATACACCTAACTCCATATTGTGAGCAGCCTCTATTAAACCAAAAAAGGGACGGCTCCCTTTTTTTCCCACGGCATATAGTACCAAGTCACCAAGGTCTGCTGGTATAACAGCAAAAGAAGGACTATTAATTTGAATAAATTTTGGAGTAAAATTTAGTCTCTAAAGGAACAACAAAACTCACTTAGTATTGACAAATAGTTTAAACCAAGCATTTTATAGATAATTGGGTCCAATTTTGTTGTGCAAGTATAATTTTCTATGTGATGTATTCTCTGTATCTGGATTCATCTCCTTCATGTTCATAATCTCCATTCCAATAAAACTATGTAAATAATCAAATAGGTTTCCAGTGTATCAAAATGTATATACCCAGCAGTTGTATTTTGCATATCATAAGAGGATTTCATGCTTCTCTCCAGCAAATGTCATTTTAGATGCTGTATGTAAATATTTTGTATATTTTGACTGGCGAATTAAATGTTGATTCATTCATGCATCCAATTCGTGTTTTGGCAACTGCCTTGCCACTTTTATAGTTTGGTAAAGGCTGTTTTGAGCTGTATACAAATTCAATTCCATATAGCCCTAACTAATGCATTTTTGGTGCAAACTTGGACTCCAATGAAAATTATCCGAGCCTGGTGATGACAAACGCAGGTTTGTTTTTCTTTTCTGAATTTGTGGCCTTTTACATGTCATTTTTGTTTGGAATCTATAGAAACAGCAAATGAATATAGTGTCATTACTGAATGAAAGGCATTATTCAAGTGACACATATCCATGTCAATTTTGACCAAAGCCACTGCTTATTGTTATTTGTTTAAGACCTGTGGATCAAATGGTAAACCTTATTCGTTGCTGTATTGCAACTTGATGTGGATAAGCATTTTTATGCGATTTTTACATTCCAATGAAAACGATGTTTTTGATGCATCATTGATATAGAACCATGTTACTGAATTTGACCGGGAACTTTAAGGATTGTTTTATGAAGGAACCATACTGGGTAACAACCCCCGTATGATTGATAACATTTGTGCCACACAAACTGCATTGTGTTATACTTACTCCGAAACATTTCCTCTCTGAACCCAAATATATGTCCAAGAACAATCATTATTATGCTGTGAAGCAGTTTGTAGCCTCCCAAAATCCCAAGTTACTGTAGCCTTCAAAGTGGATTACCAAGTCAGTAGTAAAGGATCAAAGTAGCACATGCCTGGTCACACAGAGGCATGTTTCTTTTCTGTAAGAATGACAACCCAGCTGAAACATAATTCCTGAATTACCAGGCAGAGTCCCCCTAAACCGGTCAAAACCAGTTGGTGGTCAAATGTCGCCAACGTCAATGTTAATAACTAATTTTAACAATGCTGAAAAATGATTTGAAGGAAAATTATAGATGAGGCCTATCAAGATGAAATGCCTCATGCCAAGAAATTCTGTTTAATCAGTCTTAATTCAAAGCTGAAATGATAATTGTTTTGATGCTGAGCATAAAGTCTCGCTCTATTCAGGCATTTCAGCATGTAACAAGAGACACATAGGTTCGTCCTATTCACCAAGAAGGATAAACCCGGAAACCGGAGCCATGCAGCACTCCAATTGGTCGTTTTCCAGTCGAGCCAAGCTTTAATGGTCCGCCACTCTGCGCCTTGTGAGGTAGAAAGCAATGGATAAAGACTTGGCATTGAGTTGGATTTTCCTCAGACCCTTGAAGTGGCTGAAGTTGGATGCCAGAAAGTGGACACAGCTGAGCTTCCTCGGCATACACATACTAAAGCATCTAACTCATTCCAAAGAGGGCAGTTGACTTGGAACATGTCATCGTGACAGGCGTCATCCGCAAATTCACATTCAGATTACTTTTTATCGCTGATTATATGAAAACATTGAGACAGGCAACTTTTGACTACCAACCGGATTCGGTCTGCTTAATGCACATTAGATCCTACCAAATGTAGACTGCTGAAATAATTTAAACGAGTTCTATCATAATCAGCTGCTTACTCTCAATCACCAAAAATCTCCGAAGTTTCAAAATCATATAATATAGCATCGTGTATATACACAAACGGTACGTGTTTGGCTGAAGTGTTGTTTGTGGAGTGGACTTCAAATAAATAACATTGGCAAGAATTAGCAATTTCATCAAACACTGACGTTATTGGGCATAAATCATAAATAAGTGAGTTTAAATGCTTAAAAAGAGGCTCGGTATGGGTATCAAAGTCAAAGCGGCATATTAAGCAAATGGCTTTCTTTTCGGGGCCGGCTTTACGTGCACAAGAATATCCCCATCCAAGAATGTATAGTATAAGTGGGATCAAAAAAGTAAAATACAAATTTATCAAAAATAGCGCGTTTGGGTGTGTTTGTAAAGAATGCAACATGTGGGTATCATGCTATGGTGTTAGTTATGACGGGGAAGCATCTAAATGTTATGGAACTTGTTGAATTGTTATATTAATGGAGTGAAGCCATTTTTCAATACATAATTATTTTTAGTTTCAGTGGATCAATGGAGATTTTCGTTTTGGTGTGCTGCATTTTTACCACTACTGCTATCCATAGAATATATATTGAGGCCCCATGGGATTGAGGAAATTAAAACATACATCTAGATAGTTAATACATAATAGAACTTACTGGGGCAACAAAATACAAGTAAAAATAAAGGTTCGCATCCACATCTCTACGTCAAAAAGGGCATATATAACAGTGTAATCCATAATCGATGCCGTGCCGTCCCCTGGTGGTCTGAGCCAGTCTGAAATCTCCGAAACTTTGGGCGCTCGAGCTACCTCCTCCACCAATTGATGCATAAAGTAAAACATTTTTCCATATGTGTATGGTAGTAAATGAAATATCGAACTAAAATATTAGCATCTTCAAATACAGCCAATCACGCGGAACTGCAAACATGCAAGGCTGTATTATTACCCTAGTCACGAATGTACCGAGTGATCACATAAAATAAGCGGATACACAACTTAAGCAAGCTGTACTCATCGCCGTATTGGTTTTAATAAAGTTATCATTAAAAATAGAGGCTATCAGGCTTTCAACCATACAATATATAAATGTCGACCTGGGTGGTGGGCCGAAGGTCTCGATTGGGTGACAGTGGTTTCCAAGGGGTGACATTCGGTCTGTCGCCCACCAAGCAGGTCGAAGTTTATTTTCTTGGACTGAAAGTCTTACTTTTTGTGATTAAGAGTGTGCACCAGCCGGTAATGAATTGCCCTGCAGGCCCTTCGGGTGATTCGATAGGCGCTGAGTTTGTGAAAGGCATGGCAAACCTGAGCACATCAATGAAAGCCTAAGTATTTGCCCGTGGCTGAATGCTTATTCACACGTGGCCAATTATACAGGAGCAAATCTGATCGTAGACTTGCTCAAGTCTCACTGGACTGTCTTCCGTATTTTATTCAAAATAAAATTAATTGCAAAAATAAATTTTTCAAGTAAACACGCGCCGAAGCGTTATTCGGTTACCCTACAGGTAGGCCCTCAAACCTGGCTAATTGGCGTGGAACGTGTCTATAACCAGATAACACGGACTCCAGATGATTAGCGCCGGGCGGTCTGCACAGTGTTTCTTATCACACAGACATGCGAGCGGTCATAACGCACCCTTCTTCAGAAGCTGTTAATTGAGCTACTGTGTAATAAAGTATCAATTGCACTGCCCGAGTCAGGCGGAGGGCGGTGTCGGCAGCCGGAGGGAGACGGTCAGCTTTGTCTCGCTTGAGTGGCCAGTGACTAGCCATGCATTCATCGACGACCACTTTCCACTTAAGTCTTATCACAATGATCATGGGATTAAAATTGACCATGACTCAATAGCTGCTACTGTGCACGGCGGCAGTGTCGACCAGTTTAAAAAAAAAAAAAAAGAATGATAACAGTGGGACCTACTTAATAACACCCTGTAGTTGGCATAATAATAATATTATACAGTTAACTTTGTGGAAGGGAAATTGTAACGCACTTCTGGGTGGGACCGCGGGATGGGAAAATAGGGACATGCACCAGGGACTTGTGCAAGTCTAATCTGATCGGTTTAGATTTCTTCCCAGTGACGTGCAATGAAGTTATCACTTAAAGGCGCAATGTCAAAATGGCGGATATGAGCTTCGCTTCGGTGATCGATTCTGACATAAATATCACGATATATTATTGAAGAGGATGAGGACGGATAAAATCTTTCTATGGCAAATATTAATTCAGGACATAAATCGTAACTTCAAGTATAAAAGGTAACATCAACATCGATAATCAATGATCGTTCAAGGACAGGTGCATGGTTTGGGGGTCATGCATTTAGGCATGTGGTAGATCGAAAAATTGTCACCCGTCGTAAAGGGCACTCGCGGTGCCACATCGAATGTCACCCGCCTAATAACCAATCAGATTACTTCATTCTTACTTGAAGTGCAAGAATTCTCATTGTGATACTTTGTCTCAATGCAAGCGTGTAATTTATGCGGAAAGAAAGCTGCAGTTACAGGGCACAAGTAAAGTGACACCAGACATTCGACCAGAGACGCTGGCAGTGTGCCTGGACATAAATAACCATCATTGAAATATCGAGAAAGGAGAAAAAACGTCACGGGTTGAAGAATAGACGAGCGTAAAATTGAATGTTTTCATAATGGCATAGAATAAGTTAAAATTAAATGTTCCTAAACATTGTGATCTTAATACGGATCTGTACAGGCCGGTTGGATCTTCTGGACAGGTGCGAGACTTTTTTCCTATTGAGCGGTTGCAGTGGCTAACTTGGGAAAATGGGATTCGCTCATCACTGGTTTCATAAATTCTGCAAGACTGCTGAAGGCTGTTAAGAAAAGGCGAGTGTAATTAATGCTTTTTAGACCTTGTGATAGGCCTGTCGTTTTGCTATGAGAATGTGAACAATCGCTTTTACTTGAAACATGCTACGGAGTCAAATGTCCAAGTTGTACGACCGTCCTGTGAATAATATGGCGTGTTATGGCGTAACTGTTGGGTGACCAGTCACGTTCCTGAGCTAAATTCCAATTTAAATAAATCACTTGAATGTATATTTTATAACTTTATACAGGGAGGAAGCTACTTCCGAGAGTTCCAGGTGTGTTTATGTAGTATGAGGATAACATTTTTATGCTGGTTTACGGAGCGGTAAAATGGCTTCTACAGCGGAAATAGTTGGACACTTACTGGAATAATTTGACCTCTGAAGTGAGTAAATAATTAATAAATTTATGCCCCCGATTTTGGAGCAAGGATGAATGATCTTGGTGACGGCTGAAAAATGTAACATGGGAAGTTATGGAGGCTGAACACAGAGGCTATTTTGGAGCTCTCTGGGGCTGTTCAGGTTTGTGCTAATTAACATAATAGTACGCTTCATAACCATGTGATGTTCGGGCAAGGGCCAAGGAGCTGTTCCCGAGGTGGAGAAAAACCCGGGTTTGTAACAGAAGCGTAGTGTTACATCTGTAGGCGTCGGTAATTAGTAGAGCAAAACTGTTGCTTTATAATTCATAAAAATTAACGGGAGGAAAGAAAGGTGTCGGAATTGTATTTTGGTGGATTTATATATACTGGATAAAAGCGGGAAGTCGGTAAAATTTCCATGAATGGAATTCTATTTTCCCGCTCAAAGTATAATACACAGTTCAGTGGTTCAGTCTCGTTTACTGAAAAATGGAAATGGAATGACGAAGTGCTGGTCTCAGAATTGAAATATAGCTGACAGATGAGTGAAAACTAATAACTGGTAAATTTCTGGGGGAACCTGTTTCACAATTCGGTCTCCGTAGGCATGATTTATAAAATTGGTTGTTTAAAACGCGCGCGCGCGCGCACACACACACACACACACACACACACATATATATATATATATATATATATAGAGAGAGAGAGAGAGAGAGAGAGAGAGAGAGAGAGAGAGAGAGAAGAGCGAGTTGCTATTTATAGATGGACTCGAGGTTTATAGCCTGCTGTACAAATTAGAGTTCCAGACTGGCCAAGTGTCACAATATACTGTAAAACTTCCACACAATAATAAAAAAGAGGCATGTAGATGTATGTTGAATTGGGTTTTCTTGTATAACAAGACATGTACATGTGAAAGATTAAAATCTGGGTCAGAAATGTGCCTAGATTCCTGTTCAATTGAAAGAACATATTACTGTGTAAAAATCTAGACACATAAATTGTGTCAATGAGGGGAGTTACCTGTGAAGGTTGCTATATTAGCATATATTTGAAAATAAGTTGAATGTTATTTTCATTATAGATAGATGGATGGATAGATAGATAGATAGATAGATAGATAGATAGATAGATAGATAGATAGATAGATAGATAGATAGATAGATAGATAGATAGATAGATAGATAGATAGATAGATAGATAGATAAAACCATCAAGTTGTATTCATAAAATGCGTATTTAGTGAAGGTATAATTATAGACAAATTATGACAGATATTTTATATATTAGTCACAAAAATTCTAATTTCTGAAAAATGGACAATTTTATTTCCATATTCTGGTGGAGTGGTATGTCCAAGTTTCCTTTATAGACAAAACTTATTTTGGATAGTCGTATTGTGAACACAGACAACTGCATTCCTATTAGTATATTTTCCAATTGTCTATTCTGAATAACCTTATTGGGAACACAAGAAACTTGAATTCTGAGAGTTGATTTTTTCAGGAAATATCTCGTGCATAAAGTATACATTAAATCGGAACTTGACCTGAGATGTCAAAGGTCATTGGATGTTGACATCAAGGGTTAAAGGTCACCATTCCTTTATATCATATGTTCTTTTTCAAATGTTGAAAAAATGGTCCTGATGGGTTGATAGCTGAGACGTGGTCCGCATGAGATGATGGTGTTGAAACTTTGATACACATTGCTAATTTAAAATTAATAAAATTTTTATGATCTTTTTGTTTATAAATACCGTACTCAAATGGGTGAAACAGGAATGGTTTAATGAAAATTATCCAAGCAACTTTTACTCGGGATACACGCACATGTAGTAAATCTTCTCCAATATTTTCCCGAACTAATCTTTGAATATTATCCTAAATTGAGAATTTCTTAAGTGGGAAGGGTTTTGAAATCTAACTGTATTTCATAGAAAATTTCAAATATTTAAAATTTCACCAGTTAGTTTATCTTTATACATAAACCTTTTAGTGTCATGCAGAACAAAATATTTTGCAACCCTCCATATTTGTGAGAGCAAGTTATAAATACCTTTGGTGCTGCATAAATTAACCTGTGCTCTTCGAAATATCTTCTCTTTTTCTTACTCCTGAAAACCACATATGTATCATATCTGTCTTTGTCTGCTTCTGAACACTTCTGTCGTTTTTGCAAAGGAAGTTGGTCATCAGTTCCATATTTTTTTTCTGCTGTCTCGGCACATTTTCTCCTTTTCCTTGTATGGTGTGCCTCATCAGTCTTATATTTTGTTGCATTGTGCTGAGCAGATTTTCTCTGTTTTGCTTCACAATATTTCGCGTCATTGTGACATTAACCTTTTTCCCATAGTGCATTTATTGCTGTTCTATTTTTTATTATATGTCAGATCTGTGTGGTATCTCTTCATTCTGGTCACATTTTTCTGATGATTTTTTCATAAGTGTCACAGTTTACATGTGGTGCTCGTTCTTTCCTTTTTTTCTATTTCAGTCCCTTTCCCAACTTCTTCTAGTATTTTGCTTCTTTTTTTGCAATTTCAGAAAAGTTGAAAGCTATAGGTACAGGGTTAGAGAAATAGATTCACAATTTTTTAATATGTATTGACATTAGCACAGTAGTTTATGAAAATTTAGAGCATTCTGTTCTTTTAGTTTCTGCACAGATAAGCGTGATAAACTGCTATATTTAAATATCAACATTGTGAGGGTAAACAATAGATCATTGCAGATCTATATATATATATATATATATATATATATATATATATATATATATATATATATATATCAGGTATATGTCTTTGGAAAAGGAAGAGCAATTTTGTTTATGACTTAACAGACCTTGTATATTTTCACTGAATTTTGAGATATTTGCACTGGCACAAAGAGCACAACCTATACCAATCTAGCCTGCTTCAATAATTGTCAGTGTCTTGCTATTATGATGCTAGAAAATATATAGCCTGATACAACAACTCTCAGTATCCTGCAACAACAGTGCGCAATATATTTGATGATAGAATATATAGCCTGATACAGCATAGCTCAAATTATATAGACTGATACAATGGTGGTTATTGTTTCACAAAGACCCTCTCAATAGTGCTCAGCAGTTCTCAACAAAACTCAGTATATAAGTTCTCGATAGCCCTCAACAGGTTTTCAATGTACTCAATTGTACTCAAAAAATCTCAGTTGTGCTGTCTAAGTATCAAAAGTTTTACAAGAGCAGAGTCTGTAAAACAGAAAAGTCAATGTCCCTTTGTCAGTTTTCTGGAATCAAGTGACCTTCAAAAATAATAAGTGAGGTGATCTGTATCAAACCATCAAAAAGCACACAGTTATTACATAATGCAGGACTGCCTGAAGTTTTCTCAATTGTCTGCTTGCACACCACCCACTGTGAGCTAATTGTCAAGTGCATAAGTGGTCTGGCTTTCAAAATAGGTTGTCACTGGCTTTGAATGCTTCAATAGAGCACTGTCTGTAGCTGTTGTTTAATGTTGCAGAAATCTTTCAGCAAAGCCTCACCTTTTACACAATATTTAAACCACCAAAAGACAAGTTTGAGCACCTGCAAGAACTGGCACCAGGAATGTACACAAAGCAGGCTGGGGGTAATATATGCACAATGAGCTGTCCAAGAAGGCCCCATATATCCTTGAAAAATGACACCACTTCTTCCTTAGCCAAGCTAAAAAAATTGCCCCTGATTAGCATAATTTTAAATCCTAGAGGGTCAGCCCTTCTGGGCAATATGGATGGGCACGTGTGCATGTATGTGTACATTATTCATACATGCACAGTTTACGCATATTATAATTCAAGGGGAGGTGTATACATGCAATACAAAACTGTCTTCCTTTGTTACATAAAGAAATTTAAACAGAAGTTTTCAAGAAACTACATGTAAATGTGCCAGTGAACCGGGACAAGCATTATACTGTCTCAGTATTGGCTATGAAGAACAAGCTTCATCTCTCTGGTTATAAAAAAACAAACAAAAACAAAGACGTGAAAGTGTCCACTGTGATGACACAAATTCACACACTTTTTCAAAATTCACAAAGTTGTGAAAAACAGTCATGGAAGACTGGAAGACCATACTTTGATGGGTCTGGCCAGGTAGTCTATTTGTAACAGAGGGAGCACTCAGTCACGTTCTGCCTAGAAGTCCAGAGGCTGGCTGGTTCCCTTGGGATGATTAAGCTTAGCAGACTGACATAGCCTCAGGCCAAAACGGACCAGCTAGAATATCAGCCTCAATCATGGTGCACTGACATCTCTGTGCAGCACTAGTGGGAACTCTAGCCGGCCTGGTACAACGGTGACCTTCAGCTATATGGGTCAAGGCCACAGTAGGCTCATGCAGACAATTTCTTCTCTGTATTCTAACTCCTTCATTGATAGGGGGTTCTTTTTGGAACTTTGCATGTTTATTCCCTTTTACCAAAGAGTGTGTCAGGAAGCAACAGTGACCTTAAGCTATGTAGGTCAAGATCACAATAGGCATCTGTCGGTAGAACTGTAGACATAATGATCTCTAAAGCTCCAGGTCACAGCAGGCACCTACAGACATAATCTTGTGTGGACTTTGAATCCTTCATTAATGCATGGATCTTCTTCAAATATTGTATGGTAATTCTCTTTAACTAAAGGGTGTGTCATAGAGCAACAGTGACCTTGAGCTATTTAGACCAAGGTCACAGCAGGCATCTGTTCGTACACCTGTAGACATAATGATCTCTCAATCCTTGGGGGGGGGGGGGGTTATGGTTATTGTCCATGACTAAAGGGATGTCTATCACTTTAGGGTGTGTCAGGAAGGAACAATAACTTTGAGCTATATAGGCCAAGGTCACAGCAGACTTCTTTGTAAAGCTGTATCATAAAGTAACAGTGAGTTTGTACTCAACAATGACCTTGATTTATATTGGTCAATTATAGCATCATTACAAATCCCTGTGAAAACTGTGTCTGCTTCTGGATATCTTTTCATTAGCATAGCCTGCTACTGTTGGAATGAATATGGTATGCATTGACCTGAAGTTGCATTCAGTGCGACTGTTCAGTCACCTTCAAGTGATACCTACAAATATATATTGCTTCAATAACGTCAGGGATTGTGATGACATCGTAGTGTAAGCAGAAAATAACTATTCATTGTTTCTGCATATAAGTTAACAAAAGTGGGTAACAAATCTTGCGAGGGGGTGCATCTGTCTGCATATTTTGCCCTATTCTATAAGCTCTGTAACATTAAGCAACCCTTACTGAAAATAACAGTAAATGCAAGGAAAAGACATGCATTTATTAATACATATACATTGATTAACACATGTTTAACGCATATATTTCGTGATTTTCTTTGCATAATAACTACAAATAATACAAGACCCATGCGTTCACCATGCATCATAATAATGCATGGTTTGGCATGCAAGATAATATATGCATGGAAAATACAAGAAATTCACGAAACCTATGCGTGATGTATGGATTTTGGCATGATCATATAAGATATTGGTTAAGCTATGCATGGAAAATGCATGGTAAATCAGATAATCCACGAATGCACAGATATTAAGCGTGGAAATGATTGGTTTTGGATATGAATAAATAACAAGGTTTAATTGTCCTACTGACCTAGATATATATATATATATATATATATATATATATATATATATATATATATATATATATATATATATATATATATATATATATATATATATACCTGCATGTCAAATATGAGTTTTACTACTAACTTCCATACCTCTCCCATTCTTCTTACCTTTGTAGCACAATGCAAATTGGGGAAGCGTTTTAAATATAAAGCATGGAAAATGCAAGAAAAATAAAGTAAAAGCCTGTTAGTAAAAATGTAATACACAGAACACGTTGGTGGTCCTGATCCCACAGATGTATATTTTGCTCCAATGTGGTACAATAAAACACCAAATTTACCAGTCTGCTCACAGGCACTGTCCACACTCCATAGGCAGAATGTATACAAGAGGCCCTAATATAGGCTTGGGAGCCTGTCGGCCAATTGCTTTTTCATTGGAATAAAATATGTTTAAACCAAATTTTAAGCAGCATGTGTTATCATGCCCACCTTCAGAATATTCTGGATCGTTGTGGAACTCAACAAAGAATGACAACAATGAGATGGCTTTGACGATAACAATATATTGACAATCAAAAATCAGTACAAAGTAGGTAAAGTAAATTATACACTTAGCTATGCTCATACTCCAACAGTAAACTGACTAAAGGTAAATCCTGGTCCGTGGTGACAGATTCTCCACAAGTACTGTCTCACACTTCCAAGTACTATGGTAGGTGCCAAATAGTATGGTCCAAATTCCACAGAGGTACAGTTTTCTTCCAATGTTATGCACAGAACACAGTGTGGTCCTGATCGCATAGAGGAACAGTTTGGTTCCATTGTGGTACAATTAAACTCCAAAATTACCAGTTCACTCACGGGCATTGTCCACACTCTACAGGTACACTGTATAAATTAGTATCTTATTGACAATAGCAATGGCTCACAGTACCACTGGTTTGATTCACACAGCTTCTGTCAGATCTCAGAATCCTGCTACCCCCAGTCCTGAAGGGGGCTGTTTTATATACCTATGCTGAGAAATCTCGCCAGTATTTTACAGTTTTCAAATTAAACACATATCATACTTCCCTGTGATCTTTCTTGACGACATCATAACTTTCCCTTATTTTACAACTGTGCCTGCAAGTAGGTCACCACTTTAGACATTTTTCAGTGTTCAGGGCTCAATGACACAGCAGGCCAACTCAGTGACCTGGTACACGTTCAATGAATCCAGTGACCTTTCCATATCAAAAAAAAAAAAACATAACAATACGGAGTAAAAAATAAAATAAACATAATCACTATAATTAATGCACTGTACTTCAATTATTGCACACACAATTCTGTTGCACTGTCTGTGGATTTATAGTGTGCCCACATTTAAGCACTTCAGTCGGTAAGTATGACTTTTTCATGTTTAAAAATCAGTTTCTGCATCATGCAAGTGTAATTAAAGTCATAAGAACACGCAAAGAATGCATTCTAAATGCTATAACTACTTACAGGCAGCAAAGCAGCACATTTATGACCGCCCAGGTTAAAATGGGGACAGAAACGCATTTGTCCAATGGGAAATTCCATATAGGTCCATGCACGCGCATGCATGGACCTTTGTACAGAAACTTGTTCAATGCACAAAATGTTACCGGCCGTGCATCTTCCATCCATGACACCTTTTGGAAGATCTCAAGCCATTCTAAACCCGTGCATCAAATTCCACCATCCACACATCAATGTTTGATGAAACGAGACATACAGATTCTGTGATAACTGTTGTAAAGTTGTGCTAGTCGTACAAGTAAAATGTAATTTCAAGAACAGAAGCTATGTGTTAAAACATGATCATGACCTCCATTGATGCGATAACAGCTCTTTACGATTACACTGTATAATTGGTATGACCTCCTGAAAATGAGAAAGTTGTGTTTCCTCATTTATATCAATTTGTCTCCATACCAAAACAGCGAGGCTTATTTGGACAATCTAGGTAATCACAGTTACCACTTGGTGAACCTTAAAGTGAATTATATTATTGCATTATTCCATTCTCTCTCAAATCGCCCAAACGCCCACGGGTGTAAATTGTCGTCTGCCTTAATATTTTGACTTAAATATATTTTAATGGTAAGCGTAAGCAATTTCGCTGAGAAAATAAGACCTATCATGATTGCGTGCGAGTAGAATCTAAAACCACACAATAGCACACTTTCGGTCCCTTTACATTTTATGGGCTCTACATTTTCTGCAAAAAATTATCTAAACAAAATTGGCTTCCTTAAGAAAAAATGTTTACATTGCTAATAAAGTGACATTCACATTCAATTAAACCTTTATCACACAGTGAGAAACCACATTACCATTATCTGGCAATTTGTATGACTAGCAACTTTTACAGGAACAAAATTATTAGAAGTTCTAAATTTATATAATTATGTTAATGCATCGCAAAAAAAGTAATAGCAAACTATTGACCATATACCCGTGTTGCTCATTGTTTTACCAAATAATTCAGATAGCGGGAGTGTGAGGGGCGCCAACAATGGCTCAATGTGGGATGAACAACTTCAGTAGCTTAAAGTTTTAGGACAGACACCACCACCACCCCACCCATCCCCCATCAAAAAAACAAAAAAAAACCAAAAAAAAACTAAAGAGAGCTTTACATTGAAATAGCATCTTTTAGCGTAAATAGATGACCGTATGTACGTCTTTTATAATAAATCTGCAGAGGAACAAAGTTATTTTAACATTGTGTACAGCTTGTTTGTTCCATTTGTTACGCGCATATGAACTACTTTGGATGCAGCTTAACTGAAAAAGCCAGGATTCTCAAAACTTAGGCCAATCATTTTTGCTGACGATAAGAATTTTCAAATCTTGTCAAAAAATTATTGATAAAGGATTCAGCATTGAAACTCTACCATTTGCATACATTATAAAGAAAATAAAATTTTAGTTGAGTGTTTCGTCTTTAGCACTGAACCATTAGCATATGGTAGCTGAATTTTATTATGTATATTGTTTAAACATGGACCTCTATCTTTAGTCCTCAAGTGTATTTATATAGTGTTAATATGAAAAATTATATCAATATTATATAACTTTTACAAACATCGATTCTGTGCGATGGAAAACTAAATGGCCTTTTCACATTCCCCACCCACCCCCACCCCCAACTCCCACAAAGTAATTGAGATTTTTATCACACATATCAAAATTCTGACGGCGCCCCTTAATTGTGCACGTTGATTTCAAGTTAAATTCAGCGATCACCATTGGCTTGGTAGGTTTATAAAACTTAGAGTCAGGAAGGCCTATCCGATGAAATATGTTATCATATGTTACCATATGACGGGCAATTGTTTCATATATATGGGTTAATTACCTAGTGCCTGTAAAAAGCAAACTTCACTGTTACTTGCCAAGTTAGGATAATACATATACAGTGTGGCTTTTGCAAATAGCAAATGATGCCAATACTATGGCACTAAGCTCAGATGCTATCACTTATGCACGTGGATTGTACAAAATACCTCTTGCTTGCGGTTGGTGAAGAATGTCCTTAAACATGTATGATATGGTGCCGGTATTTAATCACGTGTTTTACTGGCGTCATTTACACCGATGGTGCTATTGTAAAGTTGATGTTACCTGATAATGTGGATCCTGTTTTGAAGAAGAACCCACTAAGATAGTTTCAGTTCTGAACACAATATTTTTACTTTGTTACTTCCTTGACAAGTGTTCCTGCACTGTAAATTCCTTCGGTGTACTATCTTTTGCCTGGAAAGCCTCAGTGAATAGAAATGCCCTGCATAATACCCAACCACTAATTATAGTCAGTAATAACACGGGTTTATCTCACCATTACTTCACTTAATGGGATCAGACGGCTGAAGCTGTATATATATATATATATATATATATATATATATATATATATATATATATATGTATGTATGTATGTATATATATATATATATATATATATATATATATATATATATATATATATATATATATATATATATATATATGTATGTATATATATACATATATATATATATGTATATAAATGCAAACAGTGTGACGTCAGTGTCCGTACCCTCAGGTTTACAAATTGTCATTCTCGCCTGACGTCACACTGTTTGCATTTCACAAGTGCACCAAATACCCCTACATCAAAAGTCTATGTCAGTGAAAAGGGCCAAAACGCTCTAAATTACACTGACCCATCATCTAACTAACTGTACATGTCATAAATGATTATCCTGCTGTCTAAACACAGATTCCTGGTCAAAAGATGGAAAATATATCAAATGAACGTTAAATCTAACGTTAAATGCAAGTGTTTTTTTATATCTTTCTCAGTGCAGCTCTTGCTTGTAAAAGCTAGCTGTACAGGGCTATATGATTTCTGTTTTTTGTCACTTGTGTCGTATTATCTTGACCAATAAAAACACAGAATTTAGATATCCAGAGAATATAAACAACCTTCTCAGTGATGAGGGAAAAAGCACTTTATGAGGTGCCGCATGCAAGGTAAAAGCACCGATTTTTTTGTGCAGCTGGCCTATTTTGCATGTATATGCGGCAACACAAGCAGGGTTTTCAGCTTTTTTTTGTCTGCGCCGTGTGGTGTCCGGGCACATGCGGAAAGTTGCAGCAGTGGATATAACAGTGACAAGGTAGGTTTTCTGTTGCGCCATGGAAGTCAAGATTACCCCAAAACAATAATACATCTTTAGTTTTCTCAGAACATTTGACAGTGCATGTCACGTGTATCGAGGCAAAAATCCAGTTGGATAACGAAGTGCAAACAATCATAGCGCTGTTTCATGGCGACACGTTGAACTCGGGCCATCGGAATTTTCGCTTGCAAAAGGTACGATCGTCCCAAAAGAAAAACGAGTTCGCTCAGACGGGCATTAGCGGCCTGACAGCGCACGGAACTGAGACGTCCGCACAAACAGGCACATCAGACATTCTGTATATGTCTTATATTTTCCCAGATTTGGGTAATGTCATGCGCCTATGTATGTAATGTACTGTGGAAATATGACCAAACCATTTGTACCAAATGTATGTCAATAAAGTTTACTCGATCGACGCACCAAGCGGCACATCTCACGTTAACTTAAAGTGTAGGTCAGACATATGGGGCTGCAGATGGGTATGTGGCTACTTGTGACCTGAGAGGGCGACCAGGGTCCTGCACGGTGAATTTCAGTCCATAGATTTTTGTGACTTAATGACCTGAACACCTCAAAAAGAGTGGCCCGATGACCTCAGGAGGGTACCTAGAACCCGATTTTTGACAGGAGCCTACCAGTCAGACAGCAACGGGCCATCCACATTCCGTCTTTGTGGAATACGGTATGTTCAAACAATGTGCCTTCGCAGTAACAAGGATCGAAAACATTTTGTCTGTCTATAGAATGTGTCTAACAGTTGGCCTGCAACGTTTCATTACGTGTATATCGACGTATTTTACAGTACAGTTCATGTAATTTTAAAATTATCCATATATTCTGTTTGGATTTGTGGTTTAGGTCCCAAACTGGACTCAAAATCTTAAAACTTTCTGGCTACCTAAATCTCAGATTACCTCGTTTGGCAATATTTCTGGATTTTTGACAATGTTTTGGCGACATACATGTTCAAGTTCACAGGACCCCCATGTGTGGAAAGGTGGACCCATTAGCCATTTTTTTTTTTTTTTTGTTTTGTTTTGTTTTTTTTTTTCTTTTTTTTTTTTTTTTCTTTTTTTTTTTTGTTTTTGTTTTTGTTTTCTTTGGTTTTTTTTGTTTTTTTTTGTTCTTTGTTTTTGTTTTTGTTTTTTTGTTTGTTTTTTTTTGTTTTTTGTTTTTTTTTTTGTTTGTTTTTTTTTTTTTTTGTTTTTTTTAATTTTTTGTTTTTTGGTTTTTTTTTTTTTTGGTTTTTTTTTGGTTTTTTTTTTTTTTTTTTGGGGGGGGGTTTGGTTTTTTTTTGTTTTTTTTTTCGCATTGAAGTGCATCGACGATCAAACTATTTTTGTCTCATGATCTTTTAACCTTGCCAGAAGGGTCGCGCGGGTCCATTATAAGAGTGCATACCAGTCAGCCGTTAGAGTGCATGCGTTTGTTGGTGATGTCTGGCCTAACTAATGCCAGCGTGATTCACAAACAACATACAGTGTTCCCGTGACCATCCTGGGCTCAGAACCTTATATACACACAATGATTGCTGATAATAGTTTACCTGATTGGTAGTGCTTTCGGGATATATATATATGTTTGTGTGCCAACACAGACATATTGTTTTTCTAGGAATTCTTTATTTTTTTCTTCTTTCTCTCTTTCTTTCTTCTTTACTGGCAAATTTGTCCGACATTTCGTTTGAAAAGTGTTACACATAGAAACTCTAAACTTTGCACAATTATACTTCTATAGATGAAGTCTCCCCTTTTTATAATGAGAGGTGATGCTGTTCAAAATTATGCAAATATATATATATTTCATGTTCGGAACCAGCGGGACTCGATATATATATCTTTTATTTCGTACACGTAGTACACTGGATATTTTACATCAAAATTTATAGAGGCAACAAACATGATTCAAGGAGAAAAAAAATTGCAGTTAAATAAGTAAATATACATACATACATACATTTCACAGTCATTTACCATGTTCGTAACCACAGGGAGACACACAAACAGTCCAAGTGACCCTTCAATTAGGGGTTTTAAAAAGATTCATTAATTATCAGTCTGTGTAATCCTGAGACAGGATTCAAGATGTGCAAAGCTCTTCCAATAATAATTGGACTTGATCAGGCTCTAATATGGAGGTGAGTCTCTGATCTCTGACATGACCGAGTTCGCGTATCGCAAGAGCATTTGCTCGCACTGATCCCTCAATGACCGGGGTTCGTTTAATCGCCTGTAGAATTTCAGTTACATCATCATTCAAATATTCTCTGTCAATATTGTAACGCACTAGAAGAAAGTTTAGAGATTTTCCTGCTGGAGATCTAGAGCCCAGAAGTAATAACTTGCCACATGTTCGCACTATTGAGTTTTTGCTGTTGATGACATTGTACATGTATATATACTTAAAAAATCTGGTATGTAATCGGATTTCAATTGATACATCTTTGGATATCAGTGTGAGTAATACAGAGTGTGTGTTTTTTGGTAGTTTCCATATGAATCTAACAGCTTTACGCCAAGCAACAAATATTCTGTCTACTTCATTACGGGAATAATCCCATAACGGAGAGCCATAAAATGACATGTAAATTAAAGTTTTAAATCTTCAGGATCTTACATACTATCAATAGTAGATGTGGTTCCGAGTGTATGGGAGTTCGATCATAGCTAGGTAAAAATCATCTCAAATGTCAAGGTCATGTCTAGGTCAAAGGTCAATTTTAGGTCAAAATATCATTTTTGAGGTCAAGGTTTACTTCAGTTAGAGGTCATCGTAAGGTCAAAGGTCATTTCAAGGTCAAAGGCCACTTTCGATGGTGGCTTTTTTCTAGCCATAACTTGGTGAATTTTTATCCAATTTTGATCATGTTGGGCTCAAACTGTAGCTATTGTAACACTGCACATTTTTAAACTTACATGTGACCTCTGAAGGCCAAACGTCCAGGTCATTTGGATCTTTGAAAGATTCATCAAGCCATAACTTGGCCAATTTCCATCCAATTCCAATCATGTTGGACTCAATTTGTAGGTAATGCAACACTGCACATTTTTATAAGAACATGTAACCTCAAAAAGGGCAATGGTCAAAGTCATGTGGCCCTTTGAAAGTTTCATCTTGCCATAACTTGGTCAATGTTCAACCGATTTGGTTCATTTTGGGCTTAAATTGATGGTATTGTAACACTGTGCAATTTACATGTGACATGTAAAGATCAAAGGTCAAGGTCATTTGGACTTTGAAACTTGCATCCAGCCATAAGCTTAATGTGATGTGAAGTGCCAAAGGATAAAAGTTGTAGCATTTAATATTTGCAACTTTTGAAGGCACACAGATAGATTTGCTTTGAAGCAAATCTTCTTTTCTAGTTGCATATGATTTTGTGACATTTATGTGGACCGTTTTCCTTTGGTCTCTGTTTACTTTTAAGTCCCCTTCCTATCCATTGATGGATGAAACACAAAACAATGAAAAAAGTTTGTTTTAATGTCTAGGTGTCTGGGGGCATGCTATACTGATTTTTTTTTTTTTTTTTTTTTTTTTTTTGTACAGGGTATTTTCCTGGTAACAAAAGTTATCTGCCACACTATCAGCCTGTGGATGACAGCAGAGCACGGTACCTCTTATAACCATGACCACATACCAATAAACAGTTCTAGCTGTATGTTTGGATATTTTTTCTGTCTAAAACAGATACAATATGTTTCGTTGTCTTAGCCTGATGATACAGCTGAAAGGATGCATCAAATCGCCAGACTACCCACCGTTACATTCATCACAGCAACTGTCATATTCTCGTCTGTTAGACTTGAGGACGCCAGTAAGTGATTTGCTATCTTTTGTTTATAGGAGTGGTGTGTTTGTTTTGTTTTGTTTTAGCTTTACTTTGGTTGTTTTTAATTTCCTTTCTTTTTGATATTTATGCTTCTGGTTTTACTTTTCTTTTCATGTTTCATGTTTTGTTTTGTTTTGATTTTGCTTTGCTTTCTGTCTGTTACTTTCTTTTATTATTTTGTGCTGAACTGTTTTCTTTAGTTGTGTTTTGCTTTGTATTTTCATTTAAAGTAGAATCCCATTTTTGAGCTTTAAATGGACTATTAATAGGCCGAAATTGTACATTATGTTTGGCGTAGGTTGTGCAGATATACGTATAATGTAGGTTGTGCATTGATCGGACTTTTTCAGCATGTAGTTCTGAAGATACTACCACGACTTACAACAACTGTAAACAAACACAGGGTCAATATAATTATAATCATTTTTATATTTTTGCTGAATCGTGCATTGTTAAGTTTGCTTATTTCATTCAAGTGATGTATGGGTCATATAAGTCAACTGAGCTTGCCCTGGCCACATTATGACATTTAAATGTTGTCAGTGGCAAGATCATATGATCGTATAGTAAACTGCTTTTTATGCACTGAAATGTTTATACTGAAGTAGTTAAATATGTCAATTAAAGTTTCGAATTTGAGGGTTAGGGCCAACCATCCTTCAAAGGGATCAGTATTTATTATGTGACAAGACAAATTAACAAAATTTCATCTTTCAACTCTATCAGTGCCAACTGCGCAAGACAGTCGAACTTCTTAACGCCAGCTGCTTTGAATGATAATAAGGCTGTCAAATTCATGTTTCTTGTAAAAACACCTTTCATTCAAATACCAGTATACCTGACGTTACCTATATTTTAATATATTTCAGGTCAATCGCCTTCCTGTGCGCGCTTTGGACGCAATGCGCCCAAGACGCACCAAAGAAAGCTGTTGATGCAGTTCAAAATGTGGCTATAAAAGTGTTAATGTAAATTTCGCAATATAAACTTTCTCTGGAAACATTTGTGGCACAAAGTTCATGGGTAAATAGGCTTGAAATTGGAGTGAATAAACGTATATGTTTAAGAATATGACATATGGTGCAGATGAAATCGAAACTACCCATATTGCATATCAAGTAAAAATAACGAAGAGAATATAAATAAAAACGTTGGAAATAGTTCACTTTTTAAAGCTTATCAACTTCAATAGTATTTAAATCATTTGTCAAAATGCAGGTCCTTTGACTGAAGCGCAATCCATTCATCTAAACCACAAGAAACAATTCTTTTTCACGCGTGTTTAAAACAACAATACCGGCCTAACTTTGGCGCTTCGTTATTGTCTAACTGTTTCACGTGAAAACTATATTTTTCACTTATCGGTTCATTTAAAACGTTGTCAAATAAAATCAGTTTCTCAGACTCAGATTTACATCTGCCTCAGGATTGGCATTTTGCTTAATAGAACTGGGAAGGATATCATCATCAAAGTATTCTGTTTCGTTACGAGGCTCCATTGTCCTTAAAATACCGGTAAAATTATCAATTTTAATATCCTTCGCTTGTGGCGGTTTGTCAAATTAGTTAAAAAACTTTAATGAACTGCTTATTGTATTTGTGTTTCAAATCAGATTATTCATCTTATATTTCTACCTGAAGCTCATCATTTTTGCTTTAAAAAATCTTGCACATTCCACTTTAATCCTTCATATTCTTGTGTGAACCAAGAGATATATAGGATTTGTTTCTATTTTATAAGCTTTATATGAAATTATGGTGCTCTTAGGATCACATTCTAAATAGCACTAAAATGGACTTTTCTTTTGGGATATACTAACACCCAGTATATATCTTTGGTATACCATAGCGAGGTTTTCAGACAAATTCGACCATACAAACAAAACCTATATCACCTTACGCCCTTCATGCATGCTTTCATTCCAGGAAATGTGTGGGCATTCGTTGGATGGCATGTCAATATGAGAAGCGCTACCTTTCATGGTTTCAAGGGGGACAGTGTCAAAAATGGAAATAAAAGGAGAGATTTATAACTCCATATCAGTCATAATCCTTTGCCCTTGCCCGACCTTGTCTTTTGGACTGAGACCTGCATGTCTATAATGTTTCAAGTACAAGTACATGATGTGGAAAAGATTTTAAAGTCTCTGAAAACTAATTCTGCTTGTGGAGTGACGGTATAGGTAACCCCCTTTTTAAATACTGTGCCCCTTCAATCTCACGTTCTCTTACTGATCTATTCAATCTCTGCTTATCCAACCCATGTTTGCCAGATCCTTGAAAGAGGTCCAACGTGTGCCCCGTATTTAAGAAATTAAGTAACAAACAGCCAAAGGAAAACTATAGGCCAATTCAGTTCCTCTGTAATGCCTTTTAAGTACTTGAGCGTTTGGTTTATACCATCTTCTATGAGTATATAACCTCTAACAATTTACTCTCTGCCAAAAACTCGGGTTTTAAGAAAAACGATTCCATTATAAAGCAACTTGTTAGCATACTTCAGACTATTTACAGTGGACTTAAGTTGGGCCGTGAGGCCCGTATGATTTTCCTGGAAATATCCAAGGCATTTGACAAAGTTTGGCACGCTGGTCTACTTTTTAAACTGAAACAATTGGGGTTTGAAGATCCTGTGTTACGATTTATAGAAAGCTATCTCTCAAACCGATTTCAACGCAATAATATTGGAGAACAGACCTCAGCTTGGCTCCCTATAGAGGCTGGAGTGCCTCAAGGTTCCATCCTTGGTCCCCTACATTTCCTCGTTAACATAAACAACACCACTGTTAACCTTACCTATGACATCCGTTGATGTACAGATGATACCAGTATTCTTGAAATTGTCCACGAACCAACGGCCACAGATGAAAGCCTTAATTCTAATCTTGTACAAATCCATCTTTGGGGCAAGCTCGGGCGGATGACATTTAATGCTATAAAATCTATTTCAGTGATCTGCTCAGCTAAACGAAACAAGCCAGATCATCATCCCCTACTTCTTGGAAATACACCGATACCTGAGACTACTCAACATACACATCTTGGAGTTACACTTTCAAACAATTTGTCATGGCACAAGCATATAACACGCCTTGTTTATAAAGCCAGCCAACGGCTTGCTCTTCTACGCAGACTCAAATACAAACTCTCTCGCCAGACTTTCATCCGGTTGTATAGTACTATGATTCGTACTATCCTCGAATCTGGGTGTGTCCTGTTTGACAATTGCACTGAAAACCTGTCACAGTCTATAGAAGCTGTGCAGTATGAGGCAGCCAGGATCTGCCTTGTTGCAACTAGATACACTCCACATGCCTTACTTCTCGAAGAGTTTGAATGGCAAACTTTGTCAAATCAGAGGAAATACTTTAAACTTGTTGTTTTCTTTAAAATTTGTAACAGTTTGACTCCACAATACCTACATGATCTCGTTCCTCGCGATGTTGCATTCACTACTGGGCATCTATTGAGAAATCGCATTGAATTACACCAAATTATATCTACCACCAATCGCTTCAGCAATTCATTTCTCCCATCTGCTATCAACTTAACTTCGTGGCTGATGCTCGTGTCCTGATTCTCTGCAGCAGTTCAAATCTAAATGAAATTTATTAGTCTTAAATGTTGACAATCGGCCCTCATACTTTAAACATGGAAGTCGTTTTCTAAACATATGCCATACGCAGCTACTTCTTAACTTCTCCGTTTTAATTGCCCATCTATATCATGCCAATATCCTTCCAGCCTCAACGTGTGCATGCTCTCCTCCTACTGAAGATACGAAACATTACCTTTTGTTCTGCCCTAAGGTCACTCTGCAAAGGGTCCGTCTACTGAGCACTATGTGTCGCTTACTCGCTCCAGGTGTATCCCACTCTAATAGCTCAGTGCTCTAGTGATATTTTATTAAATATTCTCTTCAAAGGTAGCGAGCAATTACCAGACACCGATGATGTATTCATCTTTGAGGCTGTTCAGACATTCACATCAGAACCTAGACGTTTCATTTACTAATTTGATATATTATCTAATTATAAGTCTCCATTATTTGGCATGAACTGTATTATTCCTGTACAAGCTGTGAATTTAGTCTTCTGTTCTCGTTCAGGGTACATTGTATATATTCCTGTGTGTCCTTTTATGTACTGGAGAGCCTCTAGATTAGTCTCTATATACTTTTAGGCAATCAAGAGAAAATAAATATTCTTATGTCAATACATTATCACAAAGTCAAGACCAAGTAGTGTATCACGCATATCCTTTATGGCCAACTGCTGCTTCTGGGAAACATTTAATCTAGCAACATGACTTAATTCAGTTTGATCATAAGATCAAACCTCTGAACGACTCATATATCCTTGATCTTTTTCTTTGAAAAGATCATACACGTGTTTGTCTCACAGAATCATGTGTCGGGTAAAACTTAATTTGCCTCATTAGAATGAAAGAAGCAGACTGCTACGAACTTTACATTGCCGGGTTTTCGATTCCTTGCAAAGATAATCGTATAAAATTGGATGTGCATCCGCTTTGGTATCACGCGTTCCGTTGACGGTTATTCCACGTGACTCTTCCTTTGTTGGTCTGACTTGTTTCCTATTTGTGCCGTTTGGTAATCTTTCTTTTCAGATATCGCCACAACTGTCGGATACAGTGTCAAATATAGGCCTGGTCTAAAGGTGTTTAATACAAAAAATACAATATACCTTGTCAACCCTGGCCAAGTGAAAGCGCCTATAATCGGAAGCGTTCGGCTATGGAAATTTTATGCCAGTGACACGGGGTTGTTATATTTACAAGTATGGCGACATTATAAATTTTCCAACAACGTGTACACATTAGTTAACCAAACATCAACATATGTACTCAACACCGGGACCAAAGAAGTGCCGTCAGGTAAGGTATTCCTTGCTACTAAAAGGCATGTTGTACCTATTATTACGAAGGGTCATTTCTGCCCAGTACTCTCATATTCTATCTTCCGCGGTCGGTTTATACGTGAATTTATCTTCCACGCCAAGGCGTTTCCTCTTCCTCTTTTGTGCAGCATCGAGTACCTTATTTTTGTCGCTGCTAGCTAAGGAATCCTTCATCTATCTAAATACCTACTAACATACATGTCCATTCATTCATACATCTGCATATTTACATGTCAGCTGTTTTTACGAATTGCTCAAAGCATCCAGCCAGCCAGACAACAAATTGCATTTTTATATTTCTGCTGTTTTTTGTTTCAAGAATTGACCTCAGCATGTCCAAATTTTGCATGTTTACTTCGGGTTTTGCTCAATCAAGAATTGCTTGTATCAAAAATTTTGAACCACCACCACTATAAACCTTAACCGTCTGGGGTCTGATCTAATTGCCTATATCATTCTTGACTGAAAAAGAAACAGACGACGCTCAGGGATCTGTATCATTCCTGGTCATTTACACCGGAACAAGAAGGAGGTATGCTGATATATCATTGTTTAAGTTTCTTAAGATTCAAACCAGCAATGTCCATGACAAACACAGGTATGGCCCTCAAAGCCAGCCAAGTTGAACAGTGCATTATACATCTTTGCACTCTGTCTCTTTTTAAACAAGAAATGTTTGGTGAAAATAACAAACGACTTTCACACACTGGTTCATTTCTGCTCATTTAATGGGAGTTGAAGGATTTATATCGTTCAGTGCCAACTGCGACCAAGCCGAATTACTTAAAATAACTGCTCTGGACTATAGTAAAGGTGCTAGATTTATATTTTTTGTAACAAGGCCTGTCAGTCAAGGAGCAGCATGCCTCATGTTATATAGAATGTAATGGTAATCCAGGTCAACAGATTTCCTCGACGCGCTTTGGGCGCCATGATTGCGCCCAACGCACGGAGAAAACTCGTAACTCATTCCAAAATGTGGCACTGAAAGACGAAAATCAGCAATTTCTACGCAAGCACAGGTATGGTATTTAAAGCCATACTCGTTGAACAGTGCAATCAGATGTGTACTCGTCAACAACATTAAAGATCACTTGTTAAACGTGAATTTAAATTGCAAAAATACTGAGGCTATTCCTTCAACATTGACACTTGGGTCTATATCCACTCTCATATTGGCTCATGAGACTTGTCATCTTTAAAGCCAGATATAAAGTATATATAGTTTAAGCACATGTCGGCATATATGAAGTATGTGGAGAGTAGAAAAATCTATCCCACATTTTCTTTAAGAGCTTGGGAAACGAAACGATTGTAATTTTTTGGATGTGCATTGTTACGTCAAATTTGCTCGGATTTTTGTGGGAATGCCAACTTTTCATTGTCCATATGGGAAATACTGAGTTGTGCGTTGTAGCGTCAAGCTGGGAGGTGAGCATGTTGGTGTATGGGCGTGTCTGATTTGTGTGCATGCACGTGGGTTCAACAGTGTTGAACAATACCTGCACAAAGGGCACAGGAGAGGGATTCCTCAGGACAATACGCGAAGTTGCCACATGTAAATGCGAATGAGTACAAAAGAAAATAACAATAAGTGAACCAAACAAACAACTTGTAAACATTGAGTAACATGCAGTGATCACTTTACTCGTGAGACCCCTCCACTCAGTGGAGTTGATCCTTTCACCATTTGTCACCTTTGCCAATATCGGCACAAAAGTATTGAATTATGTTACCCTAATCAGGAAATCATGATATTCTTTTTACCTGATAACATCGAACGATTAATGGGTAAACCGCATCAGAGCCATTGTGCTTCGCTCACTGCGGCATTGTTGCAACAATTTGAAAAGTTCGAATTTGTGGGCTGCAGAAGCATTTAACATTAGATCTGATAGGTAAAAATGTCAAAGCATTAATCTTCTTTTTCTTTTTTTTTAGTTTTGTTTTTTTTTTTTTTTTGTTTTTTTTTTTTTAATCAAGTATTATCACTTCTTTCCTACACAGAACGTTTATGAATTGTTCCTTTTTACTTTCCAGCTGGTCTGGTCTTAGAGTGCACACACATCGCGCTATCGGGTATAATTTATTTTTCAAAATGCACAAACGGTACACCCTAATTGTGTTAGGAACAGTAATCAGCTTCACTCCCCCTTCCCTCCCCCACCTGCCTCATTGTGCTGCCCCATATTGATAAAAGCTTGTATCAGTTCCTTATACACAGAATATGTTCCTTACCTGCAGAAATATGCAAGCATATTTCTGCAAGATTCTTACAAGATTTGGAATTTTCTGTAAAAGTTCTCATAAACGATCTTTCAATTTCGTCAAATTTCTTTACATGATGCTACCTTTTTATCAAACAACTGCCAGACCATGCAATGTATATAAAGCTTAAAAATGCAGAATTCTGACGCCATGCCTTGTATACACGATGTAAACTCTTGTTCGCATCATTTATAATTTAATCGTCAAACAAGAAACAATAGTTAAAGACACACTTTTTTTCTTTTTCCCAAAATGATCATGTTGGGCTCAAATTGTAGATAAAGGGACACTGCACTGTTTTGCAATTTACCTGTGGCCTCTAAAGGTCAAAGGTGAAGGTCATTTCCCCATTTGAAATGTTCATCCAGCCATAACTCGGTCAATTTTCATGCAATTGTAACCATGTTCTATCTAAATTGTAGATATTGTAACACTGCAGGTCTTTCTAATTTACATGTGACCTGTAAAGGTCAAAGGTCAAGGTCATTTGCTCTCTGAAATTTTTATCCAGCCATAACTCTGTTAATTTTCATCCAATTTTGATAAAGTTGGACCCAAGTTGTAGGTATTGCAAAACTACATATTTTTGTAATTAACATGTACCCTCTGAAGGTAAGATGTGAAGGTCATTTGGACCTTTGACATTTCCATCTAGCCATCACTTGGTCAATTTTCATCCAATTTTAATCATGTTGGACTCACATTGTAGGTATTGGACCACTGCACTTTTCTATGTGTGAGTGTGTGTGGATGTGTGTGTGTAATTTTAATGTGACTTCGAAAGGCCCAAGGTCAATGTCATTTTGCCATTTGAATTTTTTTCCTAGCCATAACTCGGTAAATTTGTTTCCAATTTTGATCATGTTGGGTTCAAGTTGTAGATATTGTAACACTCCACAGTTTGGTAATTTACATGTGACCCCTAAGGTAAAGGATCAAGGTAATGTGCTCTTTTGAAATTTTTATCTGGTCATAACTGTATTTTCATCCAGTTTCAGTCTGTTAGCTCAATTTGAAGGTATTGCACTACTGCATATTTTCGTAATTTACATGTGACTTCTAAAGATCAAGGTCATTAGGACTTTGAAATTTCCATCTAGCCATGTTTACAACTTTTGAAGGGGCACAGATTTGCTTTGAAGCAAATCTTCTTTTCTAGTTTTGGTTGAATGTGTATATTGTACTCCATACATAGTTTTTTGTCAATATAATTTTAGTTGTAGATGGGACCCTTGTAGAACAAAGCATAGCTCTGAAAGGGCTCTCCAGGATAGATAGATAGATAGATAGATAGATAGATAGATAGATAGATAGATAGATAGATAGATAGATAGACAGACAGACAGACAGAGAGACAGACGGACAGACAGACAGACAGACAGATATATAGATAGATAGATAGATAGATAGATAGATAGATAGATAGATAGATAGATAGATAGATAGATAGATAGATAGATAGATAGATAGACAGACAGACAGACAGACGGAGAGACAGACAGACAGACAGACAGATAGATAGATAGATACATACATACATACATACATACATACATATATACATACATAGATAAACACACAGTTGGTGGACGTTCTATCTCTTTCAGTGCTGAGTTAGCAACTGAGTCAACATCTTTTACTCGTCATGCTATTGGTGCAACAGCCAGCGAAGCTGTTCACCGTCGTCCCTCTGTTTTCTTTTCAGATATACACATGCTGGTACTTGAATGAGATGCTCTTACGAGGAATTTTAAGATTACAGTTACGCCTTGATATTCTTGTATATTTTTGAACTAGATTTTATACTTCCACTGCCGCTCATGAAAAAATGAAATTGTACACATGCACTCTCCTTGACAAAAGGTTTGTCTAATGTGAAAATTCGAACAGGCTTAGAATAAAAGGGCCCCAATCTTCCCAGAAGAGTTCAGATTTCAAGTTCTTCTTACATGTATATTTTGTCATTCAAAGAATGAACATGATGGATTAACTGTTTCAGTGCCACTTTGTAGACTGAGCCAACAGCTTTCCTCAACTCGCACCCCAAGTGCCCCCAGGAAAGCTGTTAACCTGGCCTTATATCCTATTTTATGTTCGGAACGAGCGGGACTCGAACCTGCAACCTTTGGCACCAGTCGCCTAGCTGAAATGGGAAACGCATGTAGCTTCAGGCATGCTGATACTTGAATGAACGGCCTTTTTTACAAGGAACATTGATCTATCACCCCAGATCAGTTGATGTTAGGTAGTTTTACTTAAGGATAAGCTCAGGGTTAGGTACATCTTCTACAAAATCTCAAATGAACAAATTATAGCTCATATTTGCCCCCATAAACTGTACATTTCTGTACAGTAAACTTGCCGCAAAATCAAATGACACTATTGTCAATTACGTACTTTGTTGTGTTTATGCAGCAATTATGCAAAGATAGCATTTTTTTTCGAAAATGTTAATACATTTTTCAGTTATGGTACTACATAAAAAATTCTTTGAAAACATAATGTTCTAACACCTATCCTCAAAAGAATGTTTTGCTTTTCCCGTGTTTTGCGCCGTTAATGTGCTGTAGCGGTCTGAAGTTGAAGTGATGACACCCCTTTTACACATCAAAGGATTTCAACTTTTCTCAAGTACTGTGTAAGAACCAGGCCTCACATCAAAAATGTGAGGCCCTGTTTTTTAGTTCAACTCTTTAGGATGACATTGACGAAAACTAGATGTTTTTACAAGCAAAACAGTGGAAGATATAAAGAAAATAGTTTGGGATCTTGTTATGAAAACTATCGTTTGCAAAATAAGTTCAAACGTCAAGCTGTCTTTGAAGGGATTACAGGCACGTATTCGCGGTTTTTCCAGTTTGACAACTCTATAATCCGTAAGCATTGTTTGTTTGTTGGCTTCTATGAGATCGTTGATTAATCATACTTGAAAAGAACGCAACTTGTGAACTTTTTGTTCAGAAAATTCCGAGTTCTATGTCAGACTCAGTATGTGATGTTGCAAGGGTGGTTTCATAACTGGCCGCTGATTGGTTACGCCTCATATGGCAGGCTCATTAGGATGATTAACAACTTTGTTGCGGGGAACCACTGGCTGGCAAAGGAGAAAAATATATAGAGGCCGTCAGTTTGGTTTACATTGATCTGAAGATATTGAAGCCTGAAAAAAAATCTGCATAACGCGCTGGCGCTATTTTGGTCAGTCAAAAGTTGGAAAATGCCTTTGTCTGCATATAACACGCAGGTTTGAAAATACATTAGATCAAAGGCCAAGCGTACGCAAAGCACCGACCATACATCGGCCCCAAAACCAGGTTTTTAAAAAAAAATGGACGTTTAGTCAATAGTGTCAATAAAATAATTAACGTTTTTCCAAAAAATACCAACTCTTTGTTACGGTCTACAACAAATTTTGTGCAATGGAAAAGCCCGGGGAAACAGAACAGGGCTTAGCGAGTGGAGATCGTCATTGGTACTTACACAGTCACACAACACGCATCTCCAACGCATCCACTTTCATTCATATGTACTGACTGCTGTAAATCCATCAATTTAAGCTAATTAAAAAAAAAAGCAGTCAAAGATGTAACGGGGCCAAACAGAAAGTTTGCGCAAATTTCTTGTAGGGTTCGATGTGTCGGTAATACAGCATACGGTATTGTCATCTGGTGTGCAAAAATGGCGGCTCAGTCGCTTGCACGTTGTAGACAACCGACTTTGAAGTTTAAACACAAAGAAACGATCGTAGTAAAGTTGTTTATAAGCTATGGTTTGTTCAAAAAAGAGTATGAGGAAAGTATGTATTTATATACATTTTGTGATGAAAATGGGAGTCTTTAGTTTTTTTAGGACTGTTTCGATGACCGCATCATTATCGCACAACTGCCTATTCACCGCAAACTATGACAATTCGAAACCGACGAATTTGAGGCTGAACAAAAATGCTCTAGACCTCTGTGCTTGTGAATAACGCGCACCATAACATTATGAAAATAAATTTGGCGCTAAATGTGTGCATTAACTACGGGGAATTACGGTTTATCAATGCGGAAGGTCGCAGTGAGTAAACCAGTGTAAATGCCGACTTCTGGGGGCGGGGCTTGGTGGCATGACACGTCAAACTGCGAAGCCTAACCATACCACACAGACATGGATGGGCAAAGTCCTGCAAAATTCACCTTTTTGAATTAAGACTGATGGATTATGGATGGTTAAAACGAAGTATTATTACAAATTGCAGCTGATATATAAATATATCTAAATTTGAATTTTTCTCCCAAATTACCCTGAGCTTATTCTTAAGTCTCGTTAGTACTAAAAGAGTTACTGTCTTGAATGAACCTTGTCACCTGTAGGTGTCCAGTCAGGTAGCTTTCCCTTGGTTTCCTCTTGCTGCGGGTGGAGGCACCTGTGGGAATAAACAAAAAATATCTCCATTCATTGATTGAAAATATCGTGCCACACGGGAAGCAGTTGGTGCCACCGTGTGCCATATTCTGCAATTATGGGCGAAAAGTATCAAATAAATGCAAAGTGAAACATAGAATTCTTTTGAGGGGTATGTGTTACTCAAAAACTTTTTTCTTTCAATATATGTCGAAAGCAATCAAGATACAGAAAAATGACGTCATTGGGTTCTACTCACCGGATCGTCACATCGTCGGCATGGAAGAGAACAGAAATTGCAGCTCTTTATCTACATACTATCAGTACGGTAAAGGCCTGTACGTCGGCAAGCCAGTCCAGTTCCTCCCCATAGACAAAGGATGCTTTTATTTTGCAATACAAGCAACCATAGGTATGTATGCAGCATATTTGTGTCCCCGATTTTTGGGAAGCTATCCTAAGTATTTGGTGGAGCCGAACAGGTGAAGACTTAGCTCCAGGTGTCCACCCAAATTTGATCGTGCAACTTGCAAGTAACAGATTAATCGAATTTTCCTTTTTGGCTGCAAGGAACTGTCGGATCCCTTAAACTTTCAAATCTGTGAAGCTTTCCAAAAAATACATTGTGGACACCACAAGGTTTTTATACTGAAAAAAGGACCTCGTGTGACTGTTCAGCTCTATTATAATAATTTATGATTGTTTATTCACTATTTTATGCAATGTAATATGTATGTAATTTCTCATTACGGGCATGTGAGTCCATAACAATGTACTTTGTATCCCAAAAATTGTTTATCTACAAAGAATTGGTAACATTGTTTGTCCTGTGTGTTTTGTACATATGGTGTGTGTATCTCCATGTTCTGGAGAACCCAACTTATTAGTATCATTTCGATGTACGATAGGGCGATCCAGACGAAATAAATATGTTCAAATAAAAAATAAAGGCACCTATACTAGTCGACCCCCCCCCCCCATGATAAACGAGGTGGATGAGCTTAGTCTGTTAAGTTGTGAAATAATGATAATGAGAGTTAAAAAGTAAGGCTATAAAGTGTGTTGCCAAGAGTTAGCCTCTATGAATAACTATAGCAAGATGAACAGTTCGACACGTATAAAAGAACTTTTGCATGTCTACACCCTGCACATGGGACAGAATCACTTGCTCACCCATGTATAGGTATTTGAAGAATCAAAGTACTCAGACTGCAATTTTTGTAATGGGTACTTAGTCTATTTTTTTAAAATGTTGGCTGATGAAGAATCACGGATGTTAGAGGGTAAGATACTCCAGGTGTGAATTGTACGATTAACATATGAGCTTAATAGAGCGTAATTGTTTGAGGAGTAGGTGTCATCATGGAGTTTGTTTTACACCTCTGGTGCTGGATGTACATTGTTGCAGTCCTTGTTAGGATTTCCCTTGGTTTATACAGGTGGTCTAGCTGCAACTGTTTATTTTACAATCACTGGGACTGAATATAATGCCCCAGCTTGTTTCCACTTCAGTTAAACATAGGCGGATGGTTTAACCAGGATAAGCTGTCCAGCTAGAAAGGGTACAAATTGGTTCAGGGGTAAGTCAAATTGTTCTGATCTGAACCTGTACTATACAAATTTGGTAATTATGGTTTGTTTGACAGGTATTCTTCTTTCATAATAAAGTTCTGCATTTATAAGCATAACTTCACTTATTAGGTAATTCATCAATTGCCACGTTCATATTTGTTCATTATTATGTGGGTTGTCTTTGCTGAATATTTAGCTTAGACAAGGAGCCGCTACTCAGAGAGACATGTACGGGTAAAAGGCTCCGAAACATGTTGAGTAGTTACCCGCTGAAGACCTTTTAATTTATTTAGGCTAATACAACCTATGTCAAAATTTTGCAGAGGAACGTGTGCAATATAGACAATAGTACTTATATGTATATAGGTTAGACAGGGACAGGTTAGCTTATGGAGAGTAAAGAGTTCGGGCTGCGGAATAGGGTAATGACTACTAAGAAGTGGTTTTGGTCAAAAAGACACAAATACAAATATGATGAACGAAAGGTTTCAATGCGGCAGCGGCCAACTTTGAAACTGATGCTATTATCGGAGTTGTAAATTTCTGGAAGCTGTTTGAACTGGAAACATGTTATGGTAGTCTACACTGTACTTGCCATTTAGACATTTATAGAGGAAAACAAGATCCGGTTGCTCCCGTCTGTAGGATAAAGGAAGCAAGTTACATTTCGCTAAACGGGATTCATAGGATTCAGTGAAGGGAGACCCTAGTATATATACGGTCGCTCTTCTCTGAACCGCCTCCTATCCTATGAGGTTTCGCTTACTGGTGACACTCCAGACAACGGTACCATATTCCAAGTGACTGCGCACTAAAGCGATGTAAAGTCTCTTGGTGGCATCGGAGGGGGCCCTATACCCACATGTACGTTTAATTACACCTAAAGCACGGTTGGTTCTAATGTAACACTTGGCAATATGCTTAGACCAGTTTAGACAGGAGTCTAGCTCAAAGCCTATATTAGTCTGTGTGGATACGTGATTAAGAAGGGTGTTGTTCATACTATATTTAAAAAACAATGGGGTTACGAGACCTGCTGACAGTAGAGAAGCTGCATATATCAGCATTAAATTTCATACCCCATAAATTACTCCATACAACCACTCTGTCTACATCACTCTGTAGTGAAAGAGCATCTGCTTCAGAATGAATTTCTCTGAAGCATTTAGCGTCATCTGCAAACAAGAAAATGGTTGTTTCATTTGACAATGATAGAGGCATGTCGTTTATGTACAATAAAAAATAAAAAGGTCCTAAAATCGAACCCTGAGGTACACCGGATATGACCGGTTTCAATTCGGAATTTGATCCTTCGACCACAACACACTGTCTTCTGCCTGTTAAATAGCCTTTAATCCAAGCACGAGGATGGCTATTATCCCAAAGTTCTTAAACTTGTGTTGTAAAAGATGGTGGGGCACAGAGTCAAAGGCCTGGGAAAAGTCAAGATATAGTATGCCGAGTGGTGTCTTATTGTCTGGGCTTTATTTCAGGCGTTTGGACAAAGTCTACCATTTGAGTCGCACAGGATCTGCCCTTTAGCAAACTGTGTTGAAAATGATCAAGCGTGTTTTTTAGTCTTGGAAACATGTGGTTTAAGACACACCTCTCCATCACTTTGCTAACAAAACAGAGTAAGGATATCGGTCTGTAGTTTTCAACTTCTTCACGTTTTCCTTTTTTGTGGACAGGAATGACATTTGCATCTTTCCATTGTGCTGGGAAATTTCCTTCATCATGGATTTGGAAAAGAGACATTTTAACGAAGGGGCTAGTTCAACTGCACTTTGTTTAAGTATACGACCTGAAACAGCGTCTGGACCAATAGCTTTGTTGGGCTCCAGATCTTGAAGAATTTGTGTAATTTCTTCAGTTGAGAATGTACAGTATGTCAGCCTGGGGTCCAAGGAAGATACAATTTCTGGGTGCGGGAGAGACTGGCTTTCATGATTAAAAACTGAGTAGAAGAACCGGCTAAAAACAGATGCTTTTTGGTCAGAGGAAGTATGTTCCTGGTCAAACCCTTTGATAATATTGGGTGGATTTTTACATTTTGTTTTGGCTCTGAAAAATGACCAAAACCGTTTGGGATTATCATACACTGGTGTGCTAAGAATGTCAATGTTCTTGGCATACTTAAGTGCAACTAAGTTTTTTATGTCATTTGTGAGTTTGCGGAGTTTCTCCTTAAGTTAAGGTGTTGTGAAGTTGAGTTTTTTACTTTTCTACGTAGTTTTTTTTTTTTTTTTTTTTTTTTTTTTTTGACATGTGCAGAATGTATGAATTTGTCGACCGCAGTGATCAGAGGATTACACCAGTTTTGCCAATTTGTGTCAATGTCATTGTCGAGAAAAAGCTGTTTCGAACGGGACGTACGATAAACAGTCACGCGAGCCACACCAGTCTGGTTTTTTTTAATTGTACGCAAAAGGAGCGATCATCTCTTTCCTGGCGGGCTTGATGTGGATGAGAAAATCCAACTGTAGGTGATCTGACTCGACAAGGCTAATTAAGCTGAAACGTTACCAATTGCTTCTGGGAAGTTAGAAAAAACTAAATCAAGGATGTTCCCTGAAGTATAAGAATCACAATGATTATGTTGGTGTGGCGAGGAATCTTAAAGATTTTCACAAACTGTACGCTCTTTACTGTTAGAAGGTAAATATGAATCTGACCACTCGATGGATGGAAAGTTAAAATCCCCAACAACACATATATGAAGCATGTCACAAGACAATTCAGACAACGTTGTGAGGACAGGAATTATGCAATTATTATTATTATTATTATTATTATTATTATTATTATTATTATTATTATTATTATTATTATTATTATTATTATTATTATTATTATTATTATTATTATTATTATTATTATTATTATTATTATTATTATCATTATTATTATTATTATTATCATCATCATCATCATCATCATCATCATTTAATCGAACCTCCGGGAACGGAGACATTAAAAGTCTACAATAAAGCAGTGATACTTTTGTTCACTTGGTATCTCTAAATTGCTATAATAATCAGACCAACGGTTAAAAAGAATCTATGAAAACAGTGTATTGAATTAACATATATATGTGAGACGTTTAGACCGTCCGTTCTACTCTTTAAGCCACCTTGGATATTTTACCCCAATTTTAATGTTTTCGTTTTGCTCTACCAAGGTACATTGAGACCCAAAGGTAATTTTTAGCTCAGCTGACTTGCAGCCAGCTGAACGTACGGGATGGTCAGTTGTCCGTCGTCTGTCCACAATTCACATCTTTTACCTCTCTACAAGACTTACTTCAAACTTAATGAGAATAGACCTTGGATGGGTCTCTACTAATTTTGTTCTAATGGTCACTTTCCATTGCCTTGTGGTTTGTCATTTTGTTTTTCAAAATCCTATAGAAACTTTATCTCCGATACCACGGCCAATTGCTTCAAAGATGCGAGATTGCATAAAAACATGTCTGCTCTTATGTGAAAGCTTCATGCTGCATCAGATGTGTGATCTTGACTAATTTTGCATAGTCATGAGGGGATGGATTTCAAGGAATGAATGTTTTGTAATCGTCATCAGATTATATGTCAGCGGAACATGAGGTCCACGGGCCTCTTGTTACTGTTTTTATTTCCTTCTAACTGTTATATCTTATATTGTGACTTGGATGTATCAGCTTTCATCAAATTGCACACTGTTTCTTACAGAAGGAATCACAGTTCCTGGTGCCACATCTGTTCCCGGACATAAAGCCGTCTCAACAGGACGAGGTATGTAAAACGGCTCGTCGCACACTAGCATGTAGCAGCCGATATGGTTATCTTTCAAGGTATTTACAGATAAACTCGGCTGTGGACAAACATTATGTTTTT
>OZ026621.1:23598596-23603596 GCA_964020975.1 Hermodice carunculata | reverse complement strand
GAAAGCGCAAAACACTTAGCGCATTACACTCGGAACAACCCGGTACCACAATTACAGCCGGTAAAACAGACAACAGTTATGTCGATTCTCCGGGCACCCCAGGGGCAAATAGCGCATACATGAGGATGAAAAAAAGGAGCTTACCTGAGGTACCAGGGAACGAAGAAGACACTAATATCTACGTTGCTCCTGATGAATACATGACACCTATTGAAATCAGACAGTGACAAATGAAAGGAAGCTTCTTTGATGGCAGAGCCATCAAGATGAATTGTTCCCAATTGTTCAAAACTTCTGTGTCACCTGGACCTAAATGAATGTAGTGTAGAAAAAACTCCTTTGGCAAGTTATAGAAATATCAAACTATTCAAAAGCAGACGAAAAAGTATTTTGCTAAGAGGGGAAAAACGTTGCTCCCATTGGCCTGTCACAGTCTACAACATTTAGGTCCAGCGTATGTAAATTTGAAGCAATAAGCTGCCATATGGTCATATTGCGGTGCCCCGAAGATATGTTGAGGGGTGAGGTTAGGGGAAGGTATTAGAGAATCTGCATTCACAAAACTACATGAAAATGAAATCGTGTGTGTGTGTGTGCGTGTGTGTGTGTGTGTGTGTGTGTGTGTGTGTGTGTGTGTGTGTGTGTTTCACATTAATGCTTGCCATTTGATATATAGGGATGATGTCGTGTTGGGAAAAAATGCTTGTATCCATGAGTAGGGAAGGCTCAATTGTCCTTGTAACTCACATTTTTGTAAAAGCATTGAAAAACGTAGTACCAGTATGATGAATTAAGACATGTACCTGTGTAATAAATTCAGACATTTCTGGACCCAATGGACTGAACCAAGATTGATACCATCTAAACATAAAAACATAAGATGTATTTTCCTTTTTGCACCATTCTGCTCAATTATCATATGTATCGCACTTTTGCTAGCTGCACAAGGTTAGCAAAGCATGGGAAATGTGTTCATCACCGTCTCTATTGCTCCATATATTTACTCATTCTTTAGTCGAACCGAACACCAAAATGATCACAAATATGGCAAACTGGTTTTAAATTTAAGCAGATAATATAATAGATATCTGCACTTCGAAATTGTTTATGTCCAAAATGTTTTAGATACCTAGCTTTCATTTTCTGATATCTTAATTGTTAAGTTATCTATTATTTTATATCAATATATGGTGAATTGTAGATACATGAAAACGTTTTTTGGCATCAAAATTTATTTTTAGTGAAAAGAATCGATATGTAAAATTGAAATTTAGATATCTGCAGTTCATTTAAGATATATAAAAATATGATGGTTGCCTCGGACTGTATGCGCTCTTAATGTGCTCGGTATTTGGCGCGGAGCCCAACTTTCTGAGACGATAAAACCTTATATTCATGTATTACGACAGGATTTTGTTGTATAATTTTATACGTTTTGGACGAAGTGTTTAGTGTAAGTCGAGAAGAGCATTTTAGCTGTAACGGAAAACATTAGGTGTAGACATCTTCGATATATATGTGGGAATATAATGACCTTGATTAACAATACATCTGATAAATGGTGTCATAACTTGTTTATATTTGCTAGCAGTCTCACATAATGTTTGCTGTCTGGGGATCCGTCCTTTCCTAAGTGTACACATAATAATTTTGCCAAATTATAGCAGTATTGCATGACGTTGAACTTGCAGCCAAACTAAGATATACATCAACAAACCACTATAAATAGCTGCTAATTAGGACAGAATTAAGTGGAGCTCTTTAGCAAAAAATACAATTGAAGACGACAAAACGACTCATTCACACATACTGTGTTACGTATTCAATCGTGCCATGTATCTGTATTGTTTAGTATTTCAGCAGTTTCTAATAGTTACAGTACATCATTGGTTATCATAAGGCTAGCAAGAGTATCTGTTTAATAATTTAATTCATAGCTTCACAGACTTGGGTGACGACGGCAAGATGACGCAAGTAGGTGACGCAGAAGGAGACACGATGAAAACAAGATTTTACTGTTTTTTACATCCAGCTTTTGCCTCTATGGCAACATAAACCCGGCCGATAGTATTATTTCGTACACCACAGATGTGATAAAAACTAGAGGACTGTGACAGTCCTATGCGCAGCTGACCTTAAATTCACAGACTGAAATAGTCTATATCTGGGTTAGTTCAAAATTCGCCTAAAGGTGGTGCTGCCCAACTTGTTCACGGTTTTCCGTCCACATCTTGTGGTCACTTTTCCTTACTTTTTCTCCATAGATAAACATGGGGAATTTGCAGACATAAATTTAACCTCTCTATATGTTGCTAAATAAGCATTAAACTTTCATTTCATCACACCTGGGTGTATTTGAAAGATAATAATGTGTACTTCAGATAGATTAGAAGATGATGATTTAAAAACTCGTCCTCATGTGCAGGGTGAAACTTTTAGGTTCACTGCAATGTACTGGGCTTTGCTGACCCACCTGACCTCAAATGGCATGGGTTGCTAGGTGACACAAATATGCATCATGGGAAGGAAAGGCTATGTGTCAAGAAATTAAGCCAACCCAGATCACCCCTATTGTTCCGTGACCTTCAAAATAATATGAAAGTCAACTTTGTGTAGCGACACCATAACCGTTTGCAACGCCACGGTCTTCACTCATACAGTTCTGGAGTCATCATTTTTAAATAAAAGGGAACAGGATCCACTATTACCATGATATAAGCCAGTGTGTCAGTTTCACCTTTCAATGTCACACAGGATCAAATTAACACCAGAGAGACCCCATAGGTTTTTTTTTCTTTTTTACTAGTGTTTAATAGCAACCATAGGCCTAGGGTCTACCATTGTAGAATTAAAAGCCAATATAGCACTTTGATTTTTCAGGGCCATTCAAGGTTAAAATAAATAACACCACAACAGACCGACTAGATGTTATCCTCTTAGTCTTTAACAATAAGCATGGGCCAAGGACCCACCATTACTGAGATATAAGCAATGCTTCGTAGCAATGCTAACATGTGCATGTACAGTTACCACTAATTCCTAACTCCCAATTTGGGTGACTCGTTGCGGGCATGGTACGCTTTCACTGATGAAAAGTGGTACTGATTTTTTCTTCTTTTTGCTTTTTTTTTTTTTGTTTGTTTTTTTTTTTTTTTTGTTTTTTTTAGTTAGCTTTAGATAAGTAGATGCTGTATAAGCTCTTAGACGGACTTAATTTATAATTCCACTTATTCACATGTTTTGGAGGGCGCTGTGTGTCGTTGCCCCCGTGTAAACTTCATTGCAGTAAAGTATTATTCTTCTTCATTGAAAATCTAGAAGTGCCAGCAGCATCATGCAAACGTAATGCAGCTTCAGTTTAGGTACATTTCTCACCAAGTTTAAAGAGGATCCAACATGCACCTCGGGAGAGGTCGAAAATAATGAAAAAATATAAAGTCGTAAAAAATAGCAACACCTGTCCAGTAGATTAAGGTCTTGAGGACTCCAGACGTGTGTCTGCTCAATTTCGAAGCAATTGGCGAAGCGGCTTTGGAGAAAAAAAAAAGTTCAGATTTTACCAAAAATGAACCACGACGTCATTGATTTTTTTTAAATCACAAGAGCGTCACCATTTGATAATGCTCACCAGGTATAGAGCTGTATCTAAAATACATCCTCATCAAGTTTGAAGCGAAAGTTGTTCACGATTTTGAGGGAGTCAAAAAGTGTTCTACCAATTCTATTCAAATTGACGTGTATAGTTATTAATGTGAATCCATGCATCAACCGGCAAGTACCCGCATTGAAAACTTCATAAATATCAGGGTTCCACACCAGCTGTTTGTTTTCCATCAGGCACATTTCCACCTTGTTCTAAGCAAAATCTCCGTGGTGGTTCTGAAGAAGTTGAAAGTAGCTTCAATACACGAACATTCTGTAAAAAGACATAATCTTAAAGAAACAAAGGCCTAAGGGTCCCCCAGAAGCATTCACATATAAATTCGAAGCAGTTGGGGAAGCAGTATTGGAGAAGATTTTTAAGGATTTCCCAAAAATGACCAAAAAGATCACAAAAAAATCAAAAAAGCACTGGAGAATGACAATTTGCAAAAACTCGGCAGAGACCGCAAAGGTAGATGGTCACCAAGTTTAAAGAGGATCCGGTCAACGGCTTTGGAAAAGATGTCGAAAGTATACATCTGAACGGACCACGATGACGGATGACTGGCCTTCCTATAAGCTCAGCTGATTGACAAGTCAGCTGAGCTTAACACAAAAAAAGGTAAAATTGCACCTCATAGTAATTACAGGCAAGAGATATTTTCCTATGTCAATTAAATTTGAGATTTGACAATTGAGACCTGTAACATACAAAGGCACTAAAATCAGTACCACGGTGCAAGAGAACAAAGCTATTTTCAATATGAGGCTATGCTCAAAGAGCAAGAACTCCGCAAAGGGAGTTTGCCTTTCAACAACCACTCTTCATAGTTATCTGCGGAAGCGCCTGTAGACACAAAATTTCCCGGATCGTACAGGAAGTTGTAAATGATAAGCTTGCATCCACAAATTAGAATTCGTCGTTATTCTGGAAACTTCTCAGTAAAGATATGCAAAATCATAGACCTATGCCTAATACATCGTGCGTAATTTCATCTAGCCTCATTAAACATTCTGGATATTACAAAGAACGACTTAATGATAACGGTGCTTGATCAACAGAGAAATAAGGATCAAACACATCTCGCCTTCCCTCAGTACAATCCTTCGGAAGACCCTTTGGTTTATTTCAGCTATATGCAAGTCATTGTGCATTGTATTTTCCTACCATTCATATATTTTAACTCTTTAAGTTCCCATGTAAATTCTTGATGAAACAAGATGTCAAGTGTCTGCTAAGAACAATTACGTTTTTCATTCATGGGCTGATGACAAAATGGTCACCATATGGTGTCATAAACGTGTCATGCCTGACATGAGTATGAACAACAAATCCTAGTATATATATTCATGTAATT
>OZ026621.1:23543596-23593596 GCA_964020975.1 Hermodice carunculata | reverse complement strand
GGGTGCTTCTGAAAAAAAGAAAAGTCCAGATTTATACTCAAACTTTTGATTTTGAAAACATATTTGATTACTCTTACATATTGAGTCACTATTGTGGAAAGTGCTTGGCTCCCAGCGGAAAACGGTTGATTCTTTTTTAATCGGCACTAAGCAGTTTCAAACTCTGTATCCCAATGGTAGAAAAAAAAATGAAAGTTATTTTCATAATGAGCAGACATTCAATTACAACCGAGTGACTCTGGAAAACCATTTCGAAGCGGTAGCAAAAAAATTTGTACAATATCTTAAATATCTCACCTTTTCCAATTTTTGTCATTTTTATACAAGTATTATATAAAATGTCAAATGTGTGATCGTGGGAATATATCGATTTATTACTTTTGTAAATGGAGTGGCATTCCAGAAGTAAACTTTGAACACGTCATATTCAAACCTTTTACGTAGCCTAATCATCAGAGCCTCCTAAACATTTAATTTTGCCATTTAAGTGGCAATTGCTGGTTCTTTGATTTTTGCATTTACTTTACATAGTGACATAAAACAAACTTAAGAATGGAAAGGTTGATTATCTAATGATAAGGACTGAGTATTGGACCTCCATTACGGCAAGTAGATGTCTTATATAAACGCTTTTTTCAATCTGGGGGAGGCTCTCGACGGACCTAACAACCTATGGTCAAGATTTCAATTCATGTGATTATTATTATTATCATTATTATTGTTATTATTATTGTTATTATTATTATTATTATTATTATTATTATTATTATTATTATTATTATTATTATTATTATTATTATTATTATTATTATTATTATTATTATTATTATTAATATTATTATTATTATTAATATGATTATTATTATTATCATTAGCATTTTCATTATCATTATCATTAGCATTAGCATTAGCATTATCATCTTAATCATCATCATTATTATTATTATTATTATTATTATTATTATTATTATTATTATTATTATTATTATTATTATTATTATTATTATTATTATTATTATTATTATTATTATTATAAAAATCAATCAGTTAACGATATCACTGCCTTTTTTATACCAATCCAATCTGAGTTACAAAATGCAATGTGGCTGTCACGGAATAACAAAATTTATTTGAATATCCCTTGTATTATTCACGAAAACTTTTTTAAGAGGAAGTAAATCTGGGTCTGAGGTATCTCAGTTGCTCATAATTGTGGCCATGTGTCATAAATTTGGGCAACAGCGTATAATGTGCTCACGTAAATGCATGTAGCATCATGATTGCGAAGCAGACAAACATTACGATTTGGGGATATGTTCAGCTGATGAATTCAACAGGATGTGCCCATTCAGCAATAATACGTTCGAAAGATGAACTTGGCGGGGTTGTGTAGCCTGTGAACAATAGTGCTGCCTAATAGCAATGGCCCACATTTCCACGCCTGACATACATCGATAGCTGTGTCCAAACAGCATTAAGTGCTACCCTGATACTTGAGTGTGGAGACCGATACACGTATAAACATTGAAAAGTGAGTATATCTTTCACACGAGAATGTGTTGCATTTATCTTTGTCATATAAAACGGAAATGTACTGATTAGCTCGGCTTCCACTCTTGGAACGGCTCATATGAATCATATTGCATCAAGAGCAAGAAACAGCTGTGTCAGCATTTGGCTGTCGCATAATTGCAACCGGTAAAATAAGTATGCAAGGCATTAACAGTTAATTTACTTGAAATGTGCAATTCCGAGATACAATTTATTAAAAATATCTGGATTAACTTTTATCTCCTAATCACTTACAACATTTTATAGCAAGATATATTGCTTACACGGCATCAAATGTGTCTTTACCTTGTTACGTGACAGATTTTTTCAAAATAGAAACTTCAATGAGTGTTAATTCTTCGTGATTTATTTGAGTAGAAAAGGTATCAGAAGAATTAGATGACCAAATTTTAACACAATGTGTGAAACAAGACTTCAATCCCACAAGTCCCAGATATTGCCACGCCCTACCTCCATGCCAAAAAGCCCCTAAAATGTCCCCAATGAAGTCTTACACATGCTCGATAGAAAGATGGGCAAGACGTTTGTGCCCAATACAGGAAAGATTATCTAGTTATAAGAATATAGGGATATAATTTCACTTCAGCATGTTCATTATATCGGAAGCGCTGCTTGTCATATTACATGACATACCATTTGGTTGTTATTGAAACCCTTTCAAAAGTGGTCAACACCAATAGCATTGCACTCAGTAACCTTTTTCTGAACAAATAGGATAAAGGTAGTGTTTGTTCGCACAAAAATAAAATAAACAAAAATTGACATTTAAAAATAGACAGTGAGCTGTCGTCCCAAATTTGTATGCAGGGTTGAAACTTTTCAAGTCTTCGGGTATTTTTCTTTAATTCTTCTTAATTTCTTTCAAAGAAGGTGGCATCTCTGTGTATAGCGGTCTTTGCTTAGAATGCAAAACTCGGGGGGCATCAACGTACGCTTGACCAGCTGCCGCACTCCTATTGTCAAGTTTCTGACCCATTCTTCCTGTAAACAACAGGCTCACAAAAGCAACTGGTAGGATTCTAATATCTGCAGCTGCCTGTAAAGCGGCCTGGTAGCGACGACCACAGAGCATCTTATTCAAGCAACTTTGTGGAGCGCATTGTTGATGCGATAATAAGCCGTTCATACCTACCTTGTTAAAGACTTGATGTCATGGTGATGAAGGAAAAAAAACATACCTGTTGTACTATTATCTTGGTTCATGATTTAATGAGCGTAAAATTAATCTGCATGCAAGCTGTCTGCACGTTCTAGATAAAATTACAAAGTTAAAAATGTGAACAATTTTGTTCTTCAACTCTCTCATATATAGGAGCTAGAAAAAAGTTACAGTGTGTTCTCAGAAGCTTATCAACACAAACTAGACTTGAGATCTTCTCTTAGATGACAGAAGGATTGGGAGAGACATGTGTTTTCTGCTATTGTAGAGAGGCTATTTGTATCTTGGCCTTTGGTGTCATAGACTGGCCGTAGACACATTTGTTAGGGTAGCATAAGACGTAAGATAACCAACTGATTCGGGATAGGTTATTGACAGTGAATGGATAGGTACGCATGTAGGCAGACAGACAGACAGACAGACATATAGATAGATAGATAGATAGATAGATAGATAGATAGATAGATAGATAGATAGATAGATAGATAGATAGATAGATAGATAGATAGATAGATAGATAGATAGATAGATAGATAGATAGATAGATAGATAGATAGATAGATAGATAGAGAATGACTAAATTTAAAGAGAGTAACTGGTAAGCTGAAGCTTATCTTCACCAGGGCCTCCTGTTAAAAACAAACATACACGTCCGTCATACATACACAAAGAAAATATAAGATATACACTAAATATACTTTTATACCAGACGAATATTTTAGATTGATAAAAAAAAGTCTGACAAAGAGTTCTAGGCATTTAAAATCAGTACACGGTTAAATTCAATACCAATATCAATACTTGGTTTTGAAACATCCTATAGTTTCTGCAGATTTTATGCATGCGGGAATACTGTTCCATATTTCAACCCCGAGTATGCGAGGGTATTTATGTAAATATTGACATGCGTCCAAGGTAGCTTGTGCCAGAACTTTGATTAATATATGCGTGCAACGTAGGAATAAGTGTCTTCGTGTGACTGACTCAGTTTGTCTGGAGCGGGTATCGGGAATCTGCGGTTGTCTGTAAGCGCCCTGGTCCACTTCACTCATGTACCTGGGAGCCAGCTAATCTAGTCATTTACAAGTTGATGCCGTTCCATCTTAAGTATCCACTTAAGTATTTCAAACAGAGAGTCAGCAGGGGCTTTGAATTCTGTGTCCATGATACGTCGAGCTGTTGGCCTTTGAAAATCGTTTTCAATATTTCTGTTGGGTCCCCAAACTGTACTATAGTAGCCCAGTCTAGACTTGGTTAAAAGAGACTTGTAAAAGTAATCTTTCGCGTGCTGATATCCGAATATTTTTTTTTAACACAAAACAATTTTAGAAGAAATATCTTTGTCGTTTTGTTAATGTGGTCTTTAAAATTCAAACTGTTGACCACTTTAACTCCAAGAACCTGTGCAGCATCCACATCAGCCGCATTTGTATTTTCCAAAAGAGTATAGAGGGTTTTGTTTTGTTTTGTTTTGTTTTTTTCTTTTTTGTTTTTTGTTTTGTTTTGGTTTTTTCTTTTGTTTTTTTTTTTTTTTTTTTTTTTGTCAAAGTGCTTATTTCCTGTCTTATAGTCATCACCACAATTTTGGTTTTATTGCCATTCTTTTCATTTCGTTATTTGTAGATTTGGAAACATCTTTCAAGTTTTCATTTAGATTATGCTCCACTTCGGCCACTGCCGTCCAGTTGTCATGCTTGATGAATCGTCAGCATACATTTCGCAGTTTCCGTTTTGATATGAAGGGCAGGACAGCAAGAAACGTTACAAATAGCAGTCGACCTAAATAGATAGATAGATAGATAGATAGATAGATTCATAGATAGATAGATAGATAGATAGATAGATAGATAGATAGATAGATAGATAGATAGATGATAGATAGATAGATAGATAGATAGATAGATGGATGGATGGATGGATAGATAGATAGATAGATAGATAGATAGATAGATAGATAGATAGATAGATAGATAGATAGATAGATAGATAGATAGATAGATAGATAGATAGATAGATTGATAGATAAACTTTATTTTACAAAGGTAACCTGATAAACAAATTGTTTATCTTCCTCAGGGCCCTCCAATAAATACAAATACAGTATAATACATACAATAAAATACACACAATAAATATAAATACAATAAGATACATGCCAATAAGGATGTGGGTTTATATAGGGGGACCCCCAGGAACAGCTGGCTAAGATTTAAATGCAAATAGGCACCCGATGGTCTCTTACAATTTATATAAATTACAGTAATGACTGTTAAAAGCTAAAAACTTCATTTCCCATAAAAAAAATCTCATAAAAGCAGATTTAAAGGCAAAAGCTGTTGACTTTTCTCTGATATCACGTGAGAGTGAATTGTATACTTTAGCACCAGATACCGCTATAGAGTTGCGGTATGCTGCCTTGTTAGCGCGAGGAATTTGGAGGAGGCCACGTTCTGCGGAACGAGATGTCCTATTGTGTGCATCCTTTACATAAACAAACATATCAATCATATATTTATGGGCATTACCATTTAAACTTTTGTATACCATTAGGGCCTTTCTGTATCGAAAACGATCTAATAGAGGCATGATACCGAGATTTTGGAAGAAGGCAGCAGTGGGAGCTCTATAGTCAGCATCTGTCATTAATCTGATAAAGCGCTTTTGGAGTTTAACGAGCTTCGGCATGTCACAACATCCATCCCATACTGTACTGCAATAATCATAAAGTGGTAAAATATAAGCATTATAAAAAGTTTTGCGTGCTGAGGGAGGTAGGAAACACTTAATTCTCCTAAAAAGAGCAATATTGCCACACACAGACTTGTACACCTTATGACAGTGGTCTTTCCAAGACAATGCTTGGTCTACTTTCACCCCAAGTAACTTTTCACATGTGACATTTTCCAGAGTCTTTCCATTTAGATAGCAGTTGAGGTTTGGTGTACGTAAATTTCTCCGTTTTTGGTTAGTGGTGATAAGCATAGACTTTGTCTTGTCAGTGTTGATAGCCATTTTGTTTACATGACTCCAACCATGTAACCGTTGTGGGTCAATATTCAAATTTTCCTGTATCTCTTCTACGGACTTTCATACATGTCAATTTGGTTTTCCAGATGAAGGGGTAAATCATTCATGAAGATAATGAATAATAATGGACCAAGGATACTACCTTGAGGGACTCCTGATTTGATGTTTAATTTGTCTGAAGATGATGATTTGAACTGAACGGACTGTTTTCTCTCTGTAAGATAGGACCTAAACCAAGAAAGGGCAGCTGGGTTACATCAATAGAGATCCAGCTTGTGGAGGAGATGTCGATGACTCACCAAGTCAAATGCCTTTCTAAGATCAACAAATATCACTCCGTTCATAAAATCTTTGTCCATGGCGTGGGACCAAGAGTTAACCATTTTGCACAAAGCAGTCTCACGTGAGTGTTTTGGTAGGAATCCTGATTGAGACTCGAGGATTAAAGGACGGACATAGTTGTATAGATGGGTGTGCACATGTCGTTCAATGATCTTTGACAAAACAGGTAATACTGAAATGGGACGGTAGTTTCCAATCAACTGCAGTGATCCTGCCTTGTGCAGAGGGACAACTCTTGCTTCCTTCCACACATCTGGAAAAATCCCAGTATTGATACTTATTATAAGTTAAAAATCTTCCAAAGAGGAATATAAATTTCTTGTGAAGCAATTTTAAGAACATTTGCACCAAGTTTGTCCAAACCTGTAGCTTTGTTTTTCTGCAGTCCTTGTAGTTGCTTTAAGACAAACTCTTGGGACATAAAAGGTATGTCAAAGGATGCACCAGTAGGCAAAGTTGTGTTAATGAATTCTTCCAGGTTAGAATGAACTATATCTTCATTGTCCACATTTTCAATGTACTCATTTGTAATGTTAATGAAATAGTTATTGAAAGCATTAGCAATATCAATTTCATCTGTGATTTCTTTCTCATTGTCCTTAATGACTATCGGCACTTTTGTAACTTTGGATTCAGTAAGTTCTTTCATATATTTCCACAGATCACGTGAGCTCTTTGCGTTCTGTTCAATGAGAGTTCTATAATAGGTTTGCTTAGCGTCACGGATAAGCATATTGACTTTGTTTCTCCAAACTACGTATAGATCATGATTGTTACTACTTTTATGCCTGTCCCTGGTCTGCATGGCTGTAACTATCTCTTCAGTTAGCCATTCAGGTTGTACATGCTTTTTAACTCTTTTATTTTTCCAGGGAGCATGAATATCCAATAAGTCATTGAATAGGCGGTACCAACAATCTAATGCATCATTTTGGGTCAGAAAAGATATCTAAGACAGACCATGGCACCTGAGATAAATCTTTTCTGAATGCATCCTCATTAAAGTTTTTAAAAGACCTGTATTTCATATTTATGTGAGCTTTTTTGATATTACAGTTAGCTTTACGCACGAATATGGTAGGGTAATGGTCACTCATACCTATGATAGGAACACTTACACACCGTACATTTTGATGGTCACTTACACAAATATGATCAAGCAGAGTCCTGGTAGTATTTGTTACTCTTGTTGGCTGGGTGATTATTTGAGATAGTTGAAAAGAATCTATAGTGTCCTTCCAGTCTGTACTGCTACCATCTAGCCCTTTGTGGAGATCAATATTGAAATCTCCCATAATAATAAGTTCTTTGTTTTCAACATATGCATTCTCAATTGATTGTTCAAAAGTGGGTATCCAATGATTCAATGTTTGAAATTGAGGTCTGTAAACAATACATATACGAAAACCCGCATGTTTGGGAAATTTAATTTCTACCCATAATTGTTCAAGGTTCTCATGTTCCAAGTCAGTGTGCCTGACATATGGTATAGTGTTTTTCATGTAGGCAGCAACACCACCATGGGCCCCGTCTTTGCGATCCCGGCGTTCTACTGAATATTGGGAAATGTTTACACTGGCTTCTGAATGGGAGTCATTTAACCAAGACTCGCTGATACCAAGGACATCCAGTTCATGTGTGGGTTCATTCAGGTATACATGGCGAAGTTGGTCAATTTTGCCATGGAGGCTCTGTACATTCCAGTGTCCAATCTTAAAGCCAGATGGTAGGTTCCTAGCTAAGCCTCTGATCTGGTCATTATTGTGTTTTGTATGGTTCTGGCTTGACCTGTTGCCATAATAGGCATGTACACCCCTATTTCATAATAGATCCTTGCGGAACACCTGATCGCATGTCCATTTTATCCATCAATATTTTCTTGGCGATGTTCAAAGTATGAGCTCAACCAATCTATTCTAATACTGCGCCATTATATATATATATATATATATATATATATATATATATATATATATATATATATATATATATATATATATATATATATATATATATATATATATACATATTGTTTTTTTTTGTTTGTTTGTTTGTTTTTTTGAGTCCATTTGAGAGGCCCAATCATACAATACTTTTTTAGAGCAGGAAAGAATAGTTGATGTTAGATATCAAAAACACATCTAATAATTCAGTGTTATTCTAGAAAATATTGCGCTCCTAATCTTGACTCAAGGTCAACATGAGATCTTTGCAAAACAAAAATGAGAGATGTGTCCATCCTCTATTCAAAGTCAAAAATAAAAAGGGAGGAAAAAGAGATAGAACATCTTTAACATGAATTGCAAGAAATACAAGTGTTAATAGATGCAGGAAATGAGGATTCTACACTAATAGAAAGACAAAATATTCTGCAAGAAAAATGTGAAAAACATTATAAAAACAAAGCAAAATGAGATTTTTTGACATCCAGAGCTGAGTGGGTGGAAAAAGGAGAAAACTCCACAAAGTATTTCTTGGAATTGGAAAAGTGTAAACAGTCAAACAAACATATTAAAGTTTTGAAAAGTGAAATGGGTGAAAGAATTACAAATCAAAATGAAATTTTAGAAGAAGAAATACAGTTTTATTCAAAGCTGTACACAACAAATAATCCATGTGAAAAAGACATTAACAAATATTTGAAAGATACAAAAATGGTAAAAATATTAAGTGATGAAGATAAATTGAAATGTGAAGGTTTTTTAACTATAGAAATATCCACCAAAGCGGTGTTCAAAATGAAAAAGAACAAAGCCCCAGGGCTTGATGGCTTATGTACTGAATTCTATCAAACTTTGTGGTACAGTGTAAAGGAATTATTAGTTACTTCGTTAAATGAATGTTATTTGGAAGGAGAGGTTTCAAATATGCAAAGGCATGGTGTTCTGACTTTACTTTATAAGAAAGGTGACATAGAACAACTTAATAACTGGAGGCCAATCACTATGTTAAATGTAGACATAAAAATTGCAGCTTTTGTACTTGGAAAAAGACTGCATCAGGTTTTGGGTAACATCATTAATGTTGATCAGTCTGGACATATTAAAAACAGGTACATTGGTTATAATATTAAGTTGATAGAAGATATTATAGACTATGCAGAGAAGTTAGAAATGGATTCAGCAATATTATTTTTAGATTTTAAGAAGGCGTGTGACATGGTTGAATGGAAATTTTTGTTTTCGACACTTCAATTTTTCGGTTTTGGTCAGTCATTTATAAAATGGGTGCAAACATTTTATACTAATATATCCTGTAGTATTATCAATAATTTTTGGATTTCTAGATCTATACAAATGACACGCGCCATAAGACAAGGCTGCCCATTGTCAGCTTTGCTGTTTATAATAGTTGCTGAGATACTAGCATTAAATGTACGTCATAATAGAGAAATTAAAGGTATTTGCTTGCCTACTGGCTTTGAAGCAAAAATATCTCAGTTTGCGGATGACACTATCCTTTTTATAGGGAATGAATCTTCCATCATTAAAGCATTGAATGCAGTCGAAAAATTCAGCAAAGCAGCAGGACCAATACTCAATAGACAAACACTGAAGGCATCTGGCTTGGTAAAAAGAAAAGGAAATCATATACAAATATCAAATGGACAAAACAAACAGTGAAAGCTTTGGGTATATATTGTGGGACAGATAAAAAGAAATGTGAACTTCTTGCATGGAATTCTAAAATTGATGCTTTAGAAAGAGTTTTGAACTCTTGGAAAAAAGACAGTTGACATTCAATGGCAAAATTGTAATAAAGTGTGTAGCACAATCTAAATTAATAGATTATGCATGTGTAACATATGTGCCTGAATGTGTGATAAAAAAAGCAAACAAAAGCATATTCAACTTTATATGGGGAAGCAAAAGAGACAAAATAAAAAGGAATACTTTAATAGGTAATCCGGACAAAAAATGACTGACTTAGAGTATTTTCAAAACCTTCCAAATTTAATGGATTCATAGATTATTATTCACAGACTTTGCAACCTGGAAAATATTACCAAAGTTCTATTACGACCAGTTTGGAAAAGACTATATTGTCTTCAAATTTAATATACAATCAACAAAATTGCTAAGGAAAAAATACGAGTTGCCTTCCTTTTATTGGCAAATCCTAGATGCATGGTTCACAGGTGGTGGTGGAAACAAACCCCCTCCATGTACACCTGCACATATAAGACAGCGAGTTATTTGGGGAAACAGATTTTTATTGTTCAAAATCAAAACTACTTAATTTTTAACAGATGGATTAAGTCTGATATAATATTTATTTCTGAATTATTAGATCAGAATATAAGTTTTTTATATTTATTTATTTATTTATTTATTTGTTTATTTATTTATTTATTTATTTATTTATTTATTTATTTATTTATTTATTTATTTATTTATTTATTTATTTATTTATTTATTTATTTATTTATTTATTTATTTATTTATTTATTTATTTATTTATTTATTTATTTATTTATTTATTTATTTATTTATTTATTTATTTATTTATTTATTTATTTATTTATTTATTTATTTATTTATTTATTTATTTATTTATTTATTTATTTATTTATTTATTTATTGATCTACCCATCTACTTATCTATTGTTCATCAATTTTTTACTCATACCAAGGGTGGAGAACAGGTCAATACTTGTATCTATATTTTGTGACTTTTGCGTAAAATATAACGACTAATTATTCTTTCCTGTCCGTGCGTAACACAACGACAGGTGTATCATTTCCACATGCATTACAGATCATGCTGTTGTTTCTTCCATAGCAATCAATGAATACTAAACGAACATCACTTCTAATCATATGCATGTTGATCATACATTTTAAATAATTCTACCAGTCTTACTAGGAGTGAGAGACCACGTTGTGTATAAATAGTATCACTGCTTTACTCCCTAAGATTTAACTGTGCTAATTTATCTGATAAGCATGGTCATTTTCTCAGATTGGGAGACCTTAGGGGTAACGACCTATCTAGAAGACCGTTAAAAAGATTTATTCACATGCACTGGTGTACTTTCTTGCATCGTTAGTTTAACTGTGCATCAGTAATATGAGGGCCCACCAGTTAAATAAAAAACGAATTCAAAATGCAGTTTTCTTGTGCTTAATTTTGAAAGAACGCCCCCAGCATGCTGAGATCACATGACTTAGTCTAAAGCTGAGTGTGCATTTAGTTGGATTTTACAATGGTCCGCAAGTCATAGTTCCTAATCTAATGGACCTTGAAATTCTACATACTTTGTTTGACTTTTTGTTTTATTTTGATTTTTATTTTTTCATGCAGCATTTTGAATTCGTTCAAAATACTTTACCCGGAAAAGCAAGGCCATCTCAACTTTATAAATCCTGTAAAGGGGCCCCTGATTTTTTCTCATTTCTGAAAAAAACGGGCCTGTTTTGTTTTTAAATTAAAAACTTGCACACATCGGAACATTAATGGAATTGTATGGCTGTGGGAAAGGTATATTTTGGAATATTCAGATTGGTTGGTATTACAAATTGCCAACGAAACTACACCTGTGCCAGTACATCATAATGGCTTGGCACTTTAAAAATCAGCGATATCACACACTTTGCATACCTTTTAAAAGTTTGGTAATCCTGGAGGAAGTAGCATATTATATGCGTATTTTTTCCACATACGCATGAAAAATATATGTAAAAATATTATTATAATAGAAGTCAATATGAGTACTTCATGCACAATATCAAACTGATAGGGGTAATGACACATTGCCCGTGGAATATTAGTACTCATTGATATCACAATTGTCACACATGCTTTCTTACATATACATGTACATCTTGTACCACATTAACATGTTTACTTTACTATTGGACTATATCAAAAGGCAACTGATATTCAGCTGGCTGAGATGTTTAATATCGGCAAGTGTAAATACGCAGTGAATATTTACTTCTGCTGATATTTAATGGCATAATATGTGCGTTTAATTTGAGTATATTTACCTGTAATAGTACATTCAGCAAGTGCCTGATCTACAGTACCGCCAGGTCACCTGTGCGTGTTAGCTTATCTCTTTCAATGTAAAAGTAAGATGGTATAGACCATCACTTTTAACTTGAGTATATTTGACAGTGGTTGGGCTTGTCTTGAGTACATCAAGAAGAGAGACATTTCGTTTGAGACACTTTTTTTTTTTTGCTAAGCAACCGGGTAACATGCTATACCAAAATGAAATCCTCTACATATATGAAAAGAGTTTATATTACCTGTTTTATCGCAGGCTCACAGAAAGGGGACATGAAAAACTCCAACACTGAAGGCGCCAGTCAAATATATTTTTCTATATTTGGGGCAGCCTCCAAAACAAACGAACAAAGCCCTTAAATTCTGGTGAAAATTATTCCATAGCCCTCCCCGAGCAAACATTTTATCCCGCATGTATACTGTTATTTATAACATACTGGTATAAATATAATCTTCATCTTTTGCTGTGCCTGTGACATCTAATGATAAAACCATCCAAGCTGGCAGTCTGACCCCGTCAGACCACGTACTCATGTCTCATACATGTAGTGTAGCCTCCTTGATGTAGTATTTTCACCTTTGCTTTCCGCTCAGGTAACGAGGTCGTCATGAAGATAGTCTGTGAGGTCCAGTGGCCTGCAAGGGTGGTTTTATTAAAGTGTGTGTGTCAGCACACACTTTTCTGTTTTTCTAGGAATGTTGGACTCAAATTGTAGTCATTGCAATACTGCACATTTTTATAAGAACATGTAACCTGGAAAGGGCAAAAGTCAAGGTCATTTGGCCCTTTGAAAGTTTCATCTTGCCATAACTTGGTCGATTTTCATCCGATTTGGTTCATGTTGAGTTTAAATTTTGGGTATTGTAACATTGCACAATTTACATGTGAGCTGTAAAAATCAAAGGTCAGGGTCATCAGGATGACTTTGACATTAATCCGAACGTCCGAAGAACTTTTAAGTCTGGGCATAATAGTCAGCTGATCACAGGACTCTCGCAGTCAATTTGTTACTGTTATTGATAGTGGTGCCATATGTTGTTGTTGTTGTAGTGTTGATGATGCTTGCAAACAACGTCCAAACAGCTGTTCCGTCAATCAGATATATGTAGACATGGCAGATCATGGGACGTATTTGTTGCCCCTAGGCTGTAGAATATTTAAAACTTGAATTTTAAAATGTTCGTCACAAATACGGTAGGAGTTACCACCATGATTTTTGACCACTGGAGTAAAGCAACTCGGGTGAGGCTGATGCTTATTATTCACAATGGCTTCCAAAGAGAACCACCCAGGCATGAAGGACGCACTACATCTTTGACTGTTGGACAGAAGTGAGGGTCAGGGTACTAATAACTTTTTTATGTGTGTCATACCGGATGCCAAACATGCTTTAACTTCTTATGCACCTCATATGAGATGCCAAACATGCTACGAGTATGATATGCTGCCTCTTTAATGTTACTGCTGTCTATATATATATATATATATATATATATATATATATATATATATATATATATATATATATATATATATATATATATATATATATATATGTATATATATGTATGTATGTGTGTGTGTGTGTGTGTGTGGCTGGAACAGGAGTAATATTGCAAAATAATATATGGCTTACCCTTGTCTTGGTGGCAGCAATTCCTTGCAGTAGCCACACTGTTTTTATGTTGAGCAGGTGCAACTGATACAAACAGAACGCAATGAAATCCTGAAACCAGTTTTGATGTTTTATAGAGTGCCTCAAACTGTTTTACGTATTGGACGTAAAGCGTACGTCAATTTTGATCTATTTATAAGTAAAACATGAATATGTCTCCATGAATACCCCTACGTTCATTCCGGTGCATATCAGCGTCATTGGCTACCAGCGACTGATTTTATAGGTCGAAATAAAGACCCAAGTCAGGGAGGAAAAATTGCTTAATAGCTAATCATCTGTGGCCATATTCACAAAGAATTAAATCTGATCCTAACTTTAATCCCAAAATTTAAATCAACGTGGTTTTGGCCCTATATTACTTAATCCTTGGCTCAATTTTTGATCAGAACTTCGAGCATTAGCCAACAAATGCTCTTGGCTACAATATCAACTTAAGGATTTTCAGATTCATTTTATTAAATCAATCTTAGTTTGATCCAGCATTTAATCTTTTGACCGAGGATAAAAATCTGGATTCAATCGAGACTGATTTAATAAAACGGAAACTTTAATTACAAAGTTCATATTACAGTGGAGAACATAGATTTATTAATCCTGCAAGTATAGATTAAACATTTGGCCAGTGAATCAGTAGTTCCAGGCCCAGAGGCACATTGATTTTGAATTTAGGATTAAATTAAGGATCAGATTAAACTCTTTGCGAATACGGCCCCTGTAGATCTAGATCTAAGTACCGAGTGAGGAACTTGGTATGATTCCAGTTCACTCAGTTGTTATGGAATGTGGACAGGAACTGTCCTAACACAAGCACCTAGAAAATGATGAAATCGTGCAGAGAACTTGGGAAATTGCAGTTTGCCTGAAGCTATGCCACGGCCAAAACAACCCCCCCCCCCTCACAAGTTGAGTCCAAGCCACTGCTTATTACAGGTGGGGATGAGCCAAGCAGCCTTTCGGGATTCCTAAGGCACAATGACCCGTACCATAACCAGGAACCAAGCTTTGTGCATACCCCAAGGAAAAGCCCCGCTTGGAGTGGGCACAAGTAAAAACGTCTGGCCAGGACAGATTCACTAGGACATCTACTCTCAAGAAAAGGTTTCCGACAGCCCTGTAACTGCAAACTCAGCTTGAGCAAGCTTTAGATGCCCGTGTTTTGTGGCGTTTCCTTTTTTTTTGGGGGGGGGTGTTTTGGGTTTGGGGGGTTTGGTGTTTGTTTGTTTTTTTGTTTGTTTGTTTGTTTGTTTTTCGGGTTTTTTGTTTTGTTTTGCTTTGTTTTGTTTGTTTGTTTGTTTTTTTTTTTTGTTTTTTTTTGTTTTTTTTTTTTTTTTTGAGACTAAAGAAGCAAGGTTTGTGATGCTGGCGCATGGCAGTACAAACCTTTCCAAGTTTCCACAACTGCAGTGCATTTACTAGTAGCAACCATTGCAATTGTGCTAGGACCATACCCCATGGATTCAAGAGGATTCGATTTACACTTTATTCGTGGATGAATCAAAGTTCCAACTTCATCCAACAGATAAGAGAGGCGTCTGTGATAGCACAAAAATGAAATATATGTCCAGACTACAGTTCAACATATAGTACCTTTTCATAACGGTGCGGTAATGGTTTGGGGTGGGAAATCATTTGATGGGAAGATGGACTTTGTCACTCATAAAGAGATTATCTCTGATGAACATTATACTGATGATATACCGCATTCTATTGTCCTACAGCATGCTGGTAATCCAGAAAAGGTATTGTTAGGATCAAGTCGCTTTTAAAATCCGTTGACCTCAACCAAAGTGACCATGTCTAGGGCATGGTTTGGAGAAGAGTTCAGTTGCAAGTTAATGGGGATACTACACTTTGCCAATTGGTTGACTTGGTTGTGGAAGCTTTGGACAATCTCCAGTTAAGAGACACAGGATGGCCAATTTCAAAGATACAACGATGCTGGAGTAGAGCAGTCAACGTTGGCTCAAGGTGGCCACACTAACCACTGATGATTTTGCTTGGTTTATTTTGTGCTTCAAGGCAATTAATCGCAACTCTTTCAACTCAACCTTACTTTGAATTTCTTGTCTGTGTTTATTCATGAACAAGTGCCGCTGCTTAATTGCAATAAAGATGTATGGTGGAGTTCTGCTGAAAATCGAGTATTTAACAAACCTACCTAATTCTAAGCCAAGGTGCATGACAGAAGCATGCATCCACCAGAGATCTCTGACAGCTGTATGCTGCTTCATAGGGCAGAATTTTAAGCGTGTTCAATATAGACCATCAGATTTATATGAGACGGATGCCAAATTTATAAAAGCAGGTCCACAAAATGCAGAAATTTATTGGGGTTGGTCTTCCATATATTTTGCCATATTTGCAAATATATTCTATCACCTTATTTCTTCTGTTCTTTGGAGAATACTGAGTGCAATGTCATTGATGCTGACCACTGCGAAAACAGTGCATTTTTGCAATCTTACGTCATGCAAAACCTATACTTGCAGAACAACAAAGCACAATAAATATCTTAATGTTTTATGCAAGCATACTTGCAAATTTTACGTGTACGGTACTGAAAAGAGACCAATTTTATAACCATGCATAACTCTGTCGATTTACCTGTTCTGGGACCTGTGCTGTAGACCAGATCATTTCTTCTTTAAGATCCTTTGATAATAGGCGTGTCTCTCCTCTACCTCAACAAACAAACAACTCTTTCACTTATTTCACCCACAAAACTTTAATGAAATGAGTTAAAAGATCATTTTTTTCTTTGGATTTTCTTCTGATCTTACTCTGCATGATGAAAATCAGTCTGTTCCCTGTACCAAAACATATTCTGTGCAATTTAATGTATTTGTGCATGTTCACTGGCGGCTTTCAAAGATAAAGTCGACGGAGTATCTTCCGTTATAGTTTTCACCATGCCGCTGGGTCACTAACTTTGAGGTAAAAATGCCCCTACTAGAACCTGTTAATCTATTACATTTAAATGTGTAATTTGGTGTTGTAACTCAATTTTATTACACAGCTTGACCATAGATCAAGTCGCAGAACTACCTACAATGATACTCATCACAGCGAGTCTAATATATTTTTGTGTCCAACCAGTACGGTCAGCAAGTAAGTCACGTATCCTTTTTCTATTTAAACGCAAGAAATGTGCATTTGCCACAATTAATTGCGAGTATCATGTTCTCTAAAATCCATGCCGCAAGGTAGATGAGTGGATTCGAAAGTAAGACTAGGTGGATGCATACATGGGTAACAGTATCTGCGTGGCACGGGTTGTGTATATGTAAAGAGGCAAGGTATGTGGGTACATAAAAGTGAGACGATCTGGACGTGGCAAAAGGATTACACGGAGAGGTAGGTAGGTACGTAGGTAGAGGTAAGTTGGTAAGTAAACCTTCTTTGGCAAATAAGTAGATTTTTAAATGAGTATATGTGTATACAGATTACAAAAGCTGTCTTAAGACATACAGGTGAAGGTGAGTAGATGAGGGCCGGTGTCTTGCTAGGCATGTAAAATCACGTTGTTAAATGAAGGTAGGAAGCTAAGGAACTGTAGGTAAGAGTCAGCAGGCAAGTCACGGCAGGCAGAGACAGCAGCACTAGTACAACCATTTAGCCTTGGGTATTAATGGGGCTTTTTCACGCACGGAAATTTAGATTAATTCTCACAATAAAGATCCTTCACGAATTTTATGAAAAAAAGCCGAAGAAAAAAGGCTTAGCTATACCAAAGTAACGTCTTATCTGTCATGCAATACGTAACAATGTATGCTGAATTTAAGGTCTGAGGTCAAGCTCATTTTTACTTTTGAAATTTTCATCCAGGCAAAACTCGGTCAATTTATATCCGCTTTTGGCCCTGTTGGACCCAAAGCGTAGGTATTGCAACACTGAACATTTTTGTAATTAACATGTAGCTTTTAAAGGTCAAGAATCAAGGTCGCTTGGGCCTTTGAAATTTTCATCTAACCATAACTCTTTCAATTTCACATGTAACCTCTAAAGGTCAAAGGTCAAGGTCATTTGGATCCTTGGAAGTTTCATCTAGCCATAGCGTGGCCCATTTGCATCTGATTTGGTTCATGTTGGACTTAAATTGTAGCTATTGTAGCACTATTTTTTTTCAAATTTCATGTGACCTCTTCGGGCCAAAGGTCAAGGCCATTTCCACCTTTGAACTTTCCATCTATCCACAACTTGGTCAATGTTCATCCAATTTCAGTCTTGTGGGGCTCAAATTGTAGGTGTTGCAACACTGCACATTTTTAATTTACATGTAACCTCTAGAGGTCAAAGGTCAAGGTCATGTGGCCCATTTTAATTCTCACCTAGCCATATTTAGCACTTTCAAAGACACACAGACAGATTTCCGTTGAAGCCAATGTTCTGTAGTTTTCATTTATCTTACTACGGAATACAAACACACACACACACACACACATATATATATATATATATTATACACATATGTATAAGAATATAATAAATAAATAAAATTAAATTAAACATATATATATATATATATATATATATATATATATATATATATATATATATATATATATATATATATATATATGGTGTGTCAGTGTCACACCATTCGGCCAATTCCCTCTACTTTGAAACTTGAGAGAAATCAGCAGTCATTTGATGTACAGGCAGCTGAATTTTGTTCCAATTGTACAAACTTGGTCTCTCCCATATAATAAAGTCCAAGCATAAAAACAAGCAAACAGCTCATTATTGTTGAAAAGGTGTTCAGATTTTGGGAGATTCCAATTTTATATCCAATCAAAACATCTCACCCTTTTACTAGGCAATGGTAAAAATTTGCCGTCATGATACATGCGTATTTATCGAAGACCAAGGTTGTTCCCTACGTTTGTGGGAATAAAGAATACGTATTCTGAATATGGAATGGCTCCTTCTTATATCAAGCTCAACTTGTTTAAGAACACTATAATATTTCTATGAATTGATTTTACCCAGCTTGCTACTTTGGCAAGAGCAACATGTTTTGCCATGTTTTCATTCGCGGACCTACACGTAAATACGGATACTGTGTTACAGATGCCTGTGGACATTATCAACTATACTTGTTGCAAGATGAGACAGGTTATGTTTTTCCAACCACTTTTGGCCCACGTGTGACAATTAAAAATTACAGTGTACACAACAAAATATAAAATATGAATACCAGAGATCATAGCAAGTGAAGTTGTCCTACACATAACAGAATAAACAGTGGTAAAACCACAAGAATGTGAATGTTAAAATAACTTGAAGTGGAGACAGATACAGACTACAAGTAGCCAGAGTCACTTGAGATGTACCCAGATGCGAGGTGTAAGGAAATGCAAACTGGCAGATCCATGAAATGATGGATCATTTTTCAATGCAAGTGAAAGGGCACTCACTATGCGATAGTGGCTTTGAGGTATGGAGACTAAATCACATTAAGTTGTGGTGCAAGCTTATGCACATCTGTACAAGTCCAACGCACCCAATCTAATGGCAAATGTTGACTGCCAATACTCAAGCCTGAACAAATCTAGAAGTTGAATAACGTATTTGCTCTTTACAGAAAAATAAAACAAACAAATTTTATATCACCTAAATCTGACACCCTGAGACTATAGGACTAGAATCCACAAGGCCATAATTTGATGCATGTGTGTCTAAAACATGGTTTGGTGCAACTAAATAGATGAAGTGGCTCTATAAGGGGGGCCACAACGCTTTGTGTATGACACTTTGAGGGGTGCAAGATAGTTAAAGCACGTGGCCATGGAAGTGTGTGGCGACTCACAACCATCCATATCAAATAATCTTATAATGCCTCATCAGATGTTTTACAAAACCTCAAGAAAATTAGGACCCTTAGCAGATACTGGTCTGGCAGATATCTTCCCAGAAAAATCAATTGTGTCTGCTAACAGGCGAGCCATTCTGAAAAAGATGTGAAAGCATTAGTTTTCTCCATGTGACATGTTTGCATCTGCTTGATATAGAAACCCCATCCAATTTACAGTTTTTTAATTTCTGGATTGCACACATGTACTGTCCTGTGGAAAGATTACAAGTTCAAACAGAGCCTGCTTCCAAGCAAAACAAATATTGTAATCAAAGAGCAAAAAAGTGTCCCCCAATTGCTTTTTAGAACCAAGTAACAGATGGCCAATTTAAACACACATGAAGACATTATGATTTAACAGGGTTAACATGAACTGTATACTGATCCGTCAAGTCTGTTGATAGGATTAGAATACGTGTGGATCATCTTAAAAGTGCAAAAGTTGCTCTTCACAGTAGCTTCACACTGCACACCCATGCTCCATGCTTCATAGTCCCATTGTACTTCAGAACTGATAACCAGGCCTGCAGTGGAAGTATCCCACTGGGACCTGCCAGTATTCGAATCTGCTTGGTGGCAATATTTGTTGTTTAAGTCACAAAACACTCTCTATCAGTAAAAATGAGTCAGAATTTTGTCCGCCAGGAGCCTCCTCCTGCACCTTGCTTATCAAAATGCTCAATGCGGGAGATGATGCTGTGACTATATGGGTCTTATCCCATATGGCACAATCGAACACATGTATTCAAAGGATTACATGTGTTGCAGATGGTGATACTGGTAACTTGGGCTCGGTATCTAACTCATTACAATTGGATTCACCTGGTGGGTAAACAAATCTACGCTCATTGATTGTCTGCTAAACGTCGTGTGACATATAATGTAGTTAAATAGAACATAGGGCAACATGCATTTTAACTCTTATCCCCTGTTGCATGAAATTTCTTAAAATATTTTACACCGTTTCCTTACACCAGGTTTCACAATGTTCTGTTATCTTGTAAATGGTCTTTTCACGGCCTTTCTGACTTTTATGTAAAGAATAACGCATGCAAAAATTTCTATTAGCGATTGCCGATGATTTTGACATGCTTTCTAGAGTGTAATTTTCACGAGAGCATTAACATAGATGTGTGTGCACATACACCCTACATAAGGGTGGCAATACTTTGGAAATGAATGTAGTCGCATCTGCACTACTAATGACTGCCCCTTGTTGTAAATAAAGGTGCAATGGGATCATGGTGTGGCATTTATGGGCATAATTGTTTGTGATCCTGTGGATAAGGTGCTCTGACTCTTTCCGTGCCAAGTTTTGGACTGAGTCAAAAGCTTTTTTTGAGCATGCTCTTGGCGCCATGCGCTCAAAGAGCGCTGAGGAAAGCTATTGACCTAGACTATTCTGTGTATCTGCAGGCATGGTGGTACTTGAATGAACATCATTTTAACAAGGAATATGATCTGCCATCTTTTTCATAATTCAGAGCAGTTTTCAAAGTAATTCGACTTTAGCTGCAGTTGGCAGTGAAAGAGTTAACTTGTGTGCTAAAGAAAAAAGAAGATTGAATACTAATCGGTGTTTCACTATCGCTACCAAATTTCTGCTGTTAACAAGCAACCAATGACCTGAGACCTTTGTGGTGGGAATGGCCACCCTGCTGGTAATAAATATTGGTGCTGGTCAGAGCATCATCTCCAGATGCATTTAGCAGGGTTTTCGCAGTTGTTCTTATGTTGATTGATATACATTTTACAACAGTGTCGCAGTTAACATATAGAGAAATATGTTTTGTTGGCATTTATACAATTATGATTTTGCTTGACTGTGTCATGTTCTATTCAACACTGCGCAGAGGTGTATCCAGTATGCTTACGTTTTTTCCCTTCTGACCCTACAACTGTATAAGAGAAGGGGGAGTCTGGGCAGTGTACAAGGTTGTGCTACAAGTACCTGTGTGTACCAGCCATATTGAAGGGAGAGGACGCGGAAAGACCTACCTTGTTCACCTAAAATCCAAAACTAGGATCTTGCAAGGGCTGAACTGAACAACCTGGGCCAGCAGTGGGGAATTGTTTTCCGGCACTCAAAATTGGACCTGACCACTTTGATAATCAGTGACCATAGCCCCCGCAACCTACAAGTGATGGGAAGCAAGGTGTATGCATCAATCTGTTCATGAATGGCCATTTAATCCATATCCAATAACTGCTTGGAGTCAATATGACTATTGTTGTGACGTAGCAAGAGCACCGGAATTTTCATCCATGATTCATAGGCAAGGTGTCACACCAGACCAAAGGTCTGTTCCACCGATCCAGCCACAGTCACCACTCTGATTTCGTGTTCTATGCTAACAAAACACACTAGCTGACAAACGAACCTGACAGATGCCTGGACCAGGTACCTTACAGCCCTACCCATTATACGAGGGGTTTCGTGGAGCATTGCCCTATGAATGTAAGGCTGCTGTCAAAAGTCCACAACATATTTACGCTGGAGTTCCCTATGGTGTGTGTCAAATAAATACTGTTGATGGTTGGCATGCATGCAGGACTTATTCAACACGGTGGTTCATGTTTATGTATTGAATTTAGCCTCTTACTCCAGCTCTGAGTAACTCCAGGATGTACACCTTGATACGCTGGACAAGTCAGCCTCCATCGGCTTATCCTCTTTGATATGCAAAACCTAAAAACGCTGAATGTGTGTTAAATACATAAGTCTAAATCAGTGTCTATCAAGTATATCTCTACTACATGAAAGTAAATATGTTACTGACAATTTCTCTAAAGACAAAAATTGTAACTCATTTTTCCTCCACTAACGTAGAATAGGTACATCTCACGTTCAATAGTCTAACCTGGCTGATCTTCCTACCTTGAACGTAGACTCTGTAAAAATAACAGAAGACGAAGTTTTCGACCCACTTCCAGGCCTTGACATATCAAATACTGGCTCTGAGATCCTCAGTGCTAAACATCTTAATGAGGCTGTTCCTGCAGTTTATTTGTCTGTAGCTTCATTATTTAACGTTTTGTCTCAACATTAAACCATTTACTGCTTTTATATCACGAATTAAGCCTCACTGTTGATTTTCAAGAAGAATCTTGTTTTGTTTTCTAGACTACAATAAAGATTTTGATAAAGGGTGGCATCCTGGTCTCTTAAGGGCGATCTCTTGCTTCTGATTCATACAAACGATATTGTCGATGTAGTTAGATCTAACCCAAAACCTTTTACTGATGATATCTGTCTATATGTTGACAATTCAGCAATCTCTGCTAATATTATGAACACCGATACGTCAGCTGATTATCAATGGTCTAGGGCTGGCATGTTTCATTCAGTGCAACCCAAACTGACTCTGTAGTTGTTTTTCGGAAAAATTGTCCAGTTTCTCACCCTTCACTAATTTTTCTGGGTCCATTTTTACAAGACGTTTCCTGCTATAAGAATCTTGACGTCACAATATGGTTAGACCTGAGATGGCCTAACCATACCATCACATATCACGCTTGGTCAATATTTCCTGGACCAGGCACCTTTTGAATGATTGTAAATTATGTGCCTGTCTGGTTTGAACACTCAAACTATTCCTAGACGTGGCTCCTTTGTAGCTAAAAGCACGTTGTCCAGTTTGTTGATTACATTTTGTTAACACGAGACTATTTGTGGTACTGTACCTAGTATAATGGAAGTGATTTGGGTGACTGAACTTATTACATAGATATTCCGTGGCAAGTCCATTTCAACATTTAAAAACAAGAGTGCATTTGTGGTAAAAATAATCTTTCGGGAATGTAAAACCATTTCAATTCACAGGCAAACAATTGTGACGGCCAGCAAGCCTGGCCAGGCGCGAGAGGGATAAACATAATACATACATGTAATAAACTATCCAACATGTATACGCACAGAGATATACATAGTTGGGCTTGGTTTAGTTCAGTATATACACAGGCGCTAAAACAGAGCAAAGTTTTGAATATCCTATCTGCTCAAATATAGCACTCTATCCACAATCCACTATTACTTTCCAGGAGCTAATAAGGCAGGCAGACAGATTATGCTAGTAAAAAAATCCACACATGTTTGTTAGCCTCAAAAATAAAAAAAAATAAAAATGCCACCAGGGGTCATGAATTCAATTTACTAACAAGAAACCTAGGCTGGACTGTCTAGTTTCACTGTCTTATAATTTGTTCTGTAAACCTGTAGTCCTTCCTATTGTGTTTTCCATGTGATACCTGTCATACATCATTTTGATGCACAAGAGAGGTTCATGTAGCTATAGCCCTGCTGTTAATAAGATACGTTTCAAACAAGTGCCCAACAAATGTCGCACGAAATTTAAGACACCAGTATCACATGTATGCGTCGTTAACCATTTGCAAACCTTCTCGTCACCATGAACATACTCATCGCCATCACCATCATCATCATCACCCTCATAATCATCAATCTCCTACTCCCCTTCCTCCTGCTCCCGCTCCTCCTCCTTATTATCATCATCATGATCGTGATTACGAACATATTATTACAAACATGTGTCAACATCAGTAAACACAAAAGACATACTGATCTGTGTGAACAGTCCGCTGAATATCCGTTTGCCCCAATCGTGATCGCGTGACCATAATTTTCTGTCCGTACCAGGATTTGTAGTGACAAGAGGTCTAAAAAAGTTTTTAAAAAACAGGGAAAGGTTCAGTCACTCTTATAATATTTAGACATATATTCACAAACACAGAAATACAAAAGGGCGAAAACGATTGCATAGTCAATACCCCTTCAGCAGACTATGATCTGTTCTCTTTCTTGTACTCCATTCAGTTATTTAAGACTTCATTTTTAGTAAAAATAATAAAACTGTAAAGATATTTTATCCTTTAAGAATACAACACTGAGAAAGTTGATTGCTGTCACCTTTAGCAGTAATAGTCAATGTTTCCAAAATTACTGCCGTTTGTTACCATGACATTCCTTGGAACACAACCTAATTCACATGAGATGCTTTGTGTTGCTATTTGAAAATAAAGTGACAGCAGTTGGTAGTCTGTGTGGCACAATAAAAGGTGCATTCACGGGGTGTAGGTAAAGGCACAGCAGAGGTTTTGCCCCTTGGCTTCATAAAAATGTTTTCATGAAAAAACTCTCTTTTGGTATCTGGAATTTCGTCAACTGGATGCGTGTCGTCCTGTTAGCAGTTCCAACTGGGTGATTATTAATTTGATATTTACAGTGATTCTCGGCATACGCGTAATATTGTCGTCACTGGTACATAGTTGAATGGACTGAGTAGGTTGTCCTTTGCTTGAACAGCAGACTGACAATGGACTGAGTAGGTTGTCCTTTGCTTGAACAGCAGACTGACAAGTAAGGAATAATATATGAACGATATATTTTGACAGTATGTTGCACATACATCCGCCTATTTATACACTATAACTAGAAACTGGCTGGGTCTTGCAGAGAACATTGCCATGGAAGGCATTCATTTATTCTACCATGTAACACTGGACACAATACCTATAGGCATTTATATGCAGAACTTTGCTTAGTAAAATAGATTTACTTCAGGATATTTGCTCGATACAATGGAGATAGACGTCTCAGACGTATCCAAAAGTGCAAACCATGGAATAACATCTCGAACCTTGAGATAGATCTCTAGGTCATACCTTTCGGCCAGTCAGATTCGACAGCAGATAAGAGATGTAATTCCTCAAACAGAACACTTTAGTTGCGTGCGTTACAGGTCCGATTTGTTACGTGAAATGTGGGTTAAGCATACCATTCCAGTTCAGGGTTTAGATAATGTGAAATGAGATGATGCCCTACACATGTGTGTCGGGGGGGATTAGAAGATACAGTTCTGCACAGATGTCAGGAGACAGTAGAGTGATGTAGTGATGTGCCCTGGCCCAGGGGATGGATGTAAACATATGATATGAGGCAGAAGGTGAATGTGGGAAATATTACGTTGTTTGTAGGTGATATAACATTTACTGCCAAACGCTACGTTAAACTCTTCATTTAAACTTATTTTATAAAATCATCAGAAAATAGGGCTATGTCATATATTAATACCTCTTGAACACGAGAAAGTGGCAGGATAACAACACTCAAAAAAGATTCAATGATCATCAATGCCTCAGGATGGAGACAAATAGAATGGAGAGTTGAAAAAAGCACAACATCAGCACATGGGCGCAGATAGTGACGGCATAAATGGAGTGGGCCCCGGTGTACCGGTACACTCCTAAATACCAGTGAGTTATAATGAGGATTACAACTCCATATAGCTTGATACAATATATGTATCAGAGTATAAATGCAATTATGTATCAAATCTGACTGTCAGAATGATGTACTTGTGCATAGAAGAACCAGAAAGCGATCTCATGCTTTTATGAAACAAATCTGTTTGGAGTTTATGACATTGCGTGCGTGGTAATGCATGAATTATAGTTTCTCGTTTTTCGCCTACAGGGTATAGCTTTGGACAGGTCTGGTACCCATACCCTTCTTAACCTTCAACTTAAATTCGTCAACAGTTTCAGAATTGCATACAGGTAAAGGCAGATTATTCCAAAGTGTAACCTGCGAGGGGAAAATTGATTCATCAAATAAGCATGTTCGAGTGCGGAAAAAGTTCTATTGGACGAACTGGATGATGACATTGACAATGTGTTTTGCCAATTAGCAGTCAAGCCATGGGTTTTTAGTGAATCAATGTTCATTTATTTGTTTCTCGCCAATTTGATAATATATCTTAACCAGACTCTTCTTGGGTCAGTTTGTGTCGTATACCTCTAATTGCCTTTGTGATAATTCGTGCAGCTGCTAATTGTAGATGTATTAACTGGTCTGGTTCCGATGACGTAGATCCATTGAATACCACAGACCCACAATAATGGGGTGTATAAAGGACAGATACAAGAGTTCTCAAGATTCCCTGCTGAGACGCATTTGGAACCTGAACTATGCAACGCATTCCTAGCATAATGAATTTAAGATATATATATATAAATATATATATATATATATATATATATATATATATATATGTATATATATATATATATATATATATATATATATATATATATATATATATATATATATATATATATATATATATATATATATATCGCCAGGCAAGACTATGTTTACTAAGACAACCGGGTATGCAGTTGTGGCGGGAAATTAATATGCATGCCTCGTATTAGCTTGGAAAATATATATTATTGTACCTATGGCATTGTATTTTAGAACCATAAATGGGCACATCAGATAATCCTGACAACTTAATTAGTCAGAAGTTTGATAAACAGTCTTTTTATGTACACCATTTTCTCAGGACATCAGAGCTTAGTGAATAGCCACCTTAGGATATATACAAGACTAAAACAAGTCGACATTAAACTCTAGATACAAGTATATGAACATTGTCGGTTCTACATCGTTCTCTTGCCTGTATTCCAATGTCAATTTTTCATATATTATTCACATTTTTAAATAATGTTAATGAGTTCCATGTTTCATGTCAAAGGCGAAGTGGTTGAAAAGTTTCAGTTAGAACTCTATAGCTATGGATGTTTGCAGTAAACTATGCTCACAAGTATGCATAAAGAAACGCATCTGGTAAAATAAAAAGGGTTTTTTTCAAAACTTCATTAATTCTATTTCCTACAAATTCCCTAAGGTTGAACTTTAAGGGATTTGATATAACACTAATGTTGATCTATGTCCGTTTTCAGAAGTTTCATATTTGCTGTTTATGTAGCAATAATTTTCTCAAAAATTTACTCAGAACCTTCCTGCTGTTAGATTGAATGTTCTTATTCGCACAAGTTTCCCACAGCATGACATCTCCGGCCAGGTGGAGGTAAGAAAAATGCTACGCCTAGCGGTCTTTGTGAATGACTTACTTTCATATTATTCATGATGTTGGTCCTCCTCAATGACCAAATTAAAACAGATGGATGACCTTGATATGGTTCCCAGGGTCACAAGGCCACTTAAGTCAATTTTACTGTTCGTCTGATAACGCGCCCACAATTTAAGTTGATAATAATATTGCACATAATGATGGTCCTCTTTAACGGCATAGTAGAGACTAGTTAATATGGATTACCTTGAACTAATATTGCACAAGTCATGGGGCCATTTTTGTTTTCACATGTTAACTCAATACATCTTTGAGCTAGACCTTTGATATTGCACGTGATGATCGTATTTCATATTATATAGTCCACCCAGCCATCTGCCTATATATCTTTTTGTCTGTATGTATGTATAACATAATCCCCGAGGATGGACGGCCACTTTGCTCTGTGTATGTTAGTTCAGCTGTCCACCCCCCCCCCCCATATATCTGTATATCTTGATACTTGTCTGTGTGTCTGCATGTCTGTATATTCCCAAGAATACACATCCATTTGTTTCCAGTCAAGTGGAAATTTACTGTCCTACCTACTTACTATGTCGGCTGTCCATCCATCCATCTGTCTACATATCGTTATGTCTGTCTGTCGGTCAGCATAACATAATTTGCAAGGATGCACAGCGACTTTCTTCTGTGCATGTCAGCTCATATATCCCGTGGTTTTTATGAAGGAAGGAACCCCAGGGTATTATTTCTGTCGATCCAGATCCTGCCTTATTAATAACAAACCACACTATATGTACGTGTACATATGAGAACAGTCGTCAGAGCGTGAACGGCAAAAGCCATGCAGTCAAAAGTACGTAAACAAACGCCATAAGTAGATATTGTTTGATATATCATTAAATATATGTGAAGAAGAAACCCTAAAGATGTAAGTGAAACCCAAACACCCCCTGTTGTATCAGATTATATGACTCAGGATAACTTCACTATCAAATATTTTCCCGAATCAATACAACATTTAAGAAAATAGAAATTGTTGCAATGTCCAAGCGCACGCTGACCGACATGGCATTTTCCTACATCTTGGGTTCTTTTCTGTTCAAGATGTTCTTCCTTATTTTTTTTTTATCCAGGTGTCATCAGGACTTTCGGATACCGTGTTGAAAGAAAGCCACTGGTGCTTATGACAAACAACACAGCATACATTGTGAATCCACAAGAAGTAAAAGCCCCTATAAGTGGAAAAATTCGTTTATGGAAATATTATGCAGCTACCACTGGCCCGCTGCATCTACAAATATGGCGCCATTACGGATATTCTAGTGCCGTTTTTAAATTGATTGGCGAAATTACTACATTTGCAACAGCAATCGGTATCAGAGAGCTTCCTACAGGTAAAGTGACACTATTCTCTTTAAATGCGTGCCACAACATCCTTTACTATTGTCTTTTCTTCAAAGTAATCTTTCACTTTAGTTGTAGCAGTACCTGTCTTTCTATCTCACGCTCACACCTTCGTGAGTTGCCCTTTTCTGTGGCTCTGAAAAGGGTCATGTTTCTTGATATTTTGCTTGTATGTATGCACTTTAGCAAAAGAAACGGCATGCTTGATTATTTCTCTTGGGTTCATATTATAACTTAAATTTCGAAATTTCCCTTGCCTGTATAAAATGCTTTCAAATCTCCAAAATGCGGTATCCAGCTGGGTTTAAGTCTTTTTGTACGCTAAGAAGAAAATCATGGATATTAATATGGCATAACAAGAAACATCGTGGAAAAATGTGCGTTAGTTTCGTCGTTACTTGCACTGATTGAACATACTTTTATCTGTAATTTGAAAAGTACTTTTCAGAATACAAATAATGGTTATTGACAAAACGATAAATGGTTTTGTTTTATGTTTAAATGTTTTATTTATTGTATAGCCATGTATGCACTTTCATTTCATTCAAATGTGTGAGACCTACTTTAGAACAGTGCCAACACCGGATTGATTTTTTTTTTTTTTTTTTTTTTTTTTTTTTTGCGAAAACATGCTTGTGCACTGTGTGTGTCCTATTCTGGTTTGGTTTCTGTTCCGCCGACATACATTTTTCTTCTTTTGATATGCTTAAACTCATGACTTTGTCAAAATGTATTCTGTACTTCAAGTTACTATGTCCATTTTATACTTTCAGTGGAATTTGTTTTCCAAGAATTTACAGAAAACTTAACTTTGCTGTCTGATTTGTAAACATCACGTACATCAAACAGTCTTTGTTATGAGACTCGCGTTTTAGAATTGGTACATTCTTCGGCTGGTCAAAAGCTCGATGTCAAAATATATTAAATTGTAAAAGATGATCACGATATTTGGCAGAATGATAGTGATCACTTTTGCTTTTATATTTTGTAATTTCTGCGTGAATTTTGAAGCTTACGTGCACATTCATTACCACATTAGTACTGTCACGAGATACGTCTCAAGACTGCAAGACATTTTGAAGAGCATATAGCCCACAGCACTTCCTGTGTGAATGCACAATATTACCATTCTCCCGCTAATTTTTTTCAGTGCTAACAGCGACTTAAGTCCAAATGTTTAAAATGAACTGCTCCGAATTATACTAAGAGTGCTAGATTCATGTTCATGGTAAAGAGACCTTCCACTCAAGTACCAGCATACTTGTGGTTACACAGAATATCATAGTCCAGGTCAACAGCTTTCCTCGGCGAGTTTTGGGCACATTGCTCCCAAAGCATGCCGACGAAAGCTGTTGACTCAGCCCAAAACTTGGCATTGAAAGAGTAACGTGTTGGTCATTTCCCCGATCAAAACATACATGGTGTCCGTGTACATTTGCTCTTGAACAATATTGCTAACCTGAACAAGTACATTCTGTGTACTCATTTAACGGGAATCCACAAACAGTTAATCCAAAATTCTATATCCTAATTTTAGTGTTTGTTGTAACTAACAAACGTAAACAAGAAAACGCTGACGCATTTGAACAGCTGGAAACCTCCCCAGAAATATGCTTTTCTTTTCACAGCCATAAATGTACAGAAAGGCGACGTCATAGGATTATACTTCCCGCAGCGTCACATCGTCTCCGTGCAGCAGCACAAAACTTGCAATGGTGTGGTTTCTTATTATCGTCGAGACATTTCTGATATGTCCGTTGGCATGACATTACAGTTCATCCCTATGCCAGGAGTGTGCTATAGTTTTGCAGTGCAAGCAACAATTGGTAGGTGTCCTCCAAATTATATATACATATATATGTATGCGTGTGTGTGTGTGTGCGTGCGTGCGTGCGTGTGTGTGTGTGTGTGTGTGTGTGTGTGTGTGTGTGTGTGTGTGTGTGTGAGTGTGTGTGTGTGTGTGTGTGTGCGTGCGTGTCACACAACTGCCTTTTTGCAATTGAACTCTACGGGATATTCATTTATGGAAAAACCATTGTCGGAACATGTTTCGCTACCAACGAAACTCAACATAGTGAGACAACAGTTTTCATTATATTGCAGAATGTTGGCTAGGAAGAAAATATCTGGGTTTATATGGTACCCGGCATCCATTCCCTGGAGAGATCCTCAAGTGTTCTCTCACATGAAGCGATAATATGTTATAGCGTTTTCTTCTATTGCAAAACATTGCCCTTAAAGAATCCGTTGCCTTGCCATAGATCTAATGGTATATCACCAGATCATCTCTAATGTTTATCGCATGCTGCTGCTGCAGACAATCTTTATTACTGCATTACCCTTTTCAGATGGTGGGGTGGGGGTGGCATCATATTCTTAAAGCATCATGAAGTACCACCTTCTTATTGCAGAAAATACGACGGGAACAATGGATGCTACAACTGCCAAAACTGTCCAAAAACAAGAATATGTCTCGGCAGGATCGGGTAAGCTTAACATGTGACTTTGTACATTGCTATTGTGCGGTAGAAGAGTCTGTTGAAAAAGTTCATAGTTTAGATCGAATTAGATCATACATGATGATGTCTTTAATTTTCATGTTTGTACTGATTTAACATATGTACAAACATATACATAATATCAAAAAGTGTGATAGTGCTGTATTGATTGCTTAAGAACTACCCATAGATAACTCGTATGCGTGAACTTTTTAACAAATTATTATCAAATCCTAATACATTAAACATGCCCCTTTTGAAGACAGATTGTCAGATTAAAAGGCTGAGGTACGTTTTCAGAGGGTACTATAAAAACCTTTTTCCAAGCCTCCACCCAATTAAGTACATCTTACACAGGTTTCTCTTTTGCAGCTCAACCCTCTCCCCTTTAATTCGCAGTGAGTTCAAGAATGAGCCAATAGGCATCCTTCGCGTGGGTTGAGCGCTCAACCTGCGGCAAGGAAAGCTGTTAACCTGATGCTTGTTATCTTGCTAGGTCTCATATATAATTTTCATTCCTGTCGGAATTGGGCAAAAATACTGAAGCCTACGACATTTTATACGACGAACAACACGACCCTGGACACTTAGGGTAAAACCGTTAATGAGCTTGAATTGAACCTGTCCGAAGACTTGCAGAGCTCCAGTCCGTGGTGTATTGCAACTAAATGGCCATCAACACCGAAACGACCCATGCGATGATTATATCCACGGCTCAAATCTCGCCAGTTGCAAGGACGGTAGTTGTATATCAACATCAATAGCCCTGACATCCAGACAGTCAAGTAGGATAAAGTCCTTGGCGTAATTATTTACGATTATCTTGACGGGTCAGTACAAATTGTTAAAACATACAAAACGGTCAGCAGGATTTTTTGGCCTTTTGTGGCGGCTCAAGCATTAGCTCCATGTTGAAGCAAGATTCCTGTTTTAACCCTTAAAGTGCTGATTTAAGATTGAGTCAACAGCTTTCCTCGGGACACTTTGCACGCAATGCGCGCAAAGTGTCCCGAGGAAAGATGTTGAATAAGACTACTTTTTGCTTCAGACTCTTTCAACCATTATATGTCTAATCGTAATGAGAAAGCGACTATAGCAGTGATTAGCACTTTAAGGGTTAATTATCAGGAGGAATCCACTTATCATCATGCATGATGTTAGACCATGTTGAGTGACAAGATGCAATGGTCTTACCTGCAAGAGTGTTCTTATCCACTCGCCCATCATGTATAATGTACTAGGCAAAGAAACGATAACAAAGTGAATCTATAAAATAAAGAAAAGCATGACCCATTTTCGTAAATCCCAAACCCAACAATGACAGCAAAGAGATTCCAGAGTTACCAAAGCATCAACATTCATCTTCCAATTTCACTCCTGACTTGAGCGATTTGAAAACTCTGTTAAGTAGAGGCGGGTTCTTGCATAACATCAGTAATTGGCGATACATTTAATTATCTTGGAAGATCAAAATGATGGCACCGTTTACTTAAAACAAGAACAGATGTGAGCGTAACGCACTGTGTTGAATTTAACAGATGGATCTGACCTCTGATTAAATTTTTACTATTTTGTCCTAGTTTTAGCCAAGCAGAAGCAAGCTTTACTGTATTAAAACCGCTACTTTAACCTTAACCAGATTTCCATTAGCGGCATAAGATCTCAATAAAAGCGACAAAGAGATAACACAGTAATCAGTGAAGCCCTGCATATGTCACTGACCTTTCATTGAAGTGCTCTTCATGAAAAAAGGCACAACTTTGTACCGCATAGTCATCAATTTTAATCTACCGCAAGTTATTTTCAACTTTATGGTCACTTTTTTCAACAGTCACGGTGTGTACCCCATAAGTCAAAATGACACGCATTGGAGCACTAAAATCCTCTTTTTTCACTCGGTTAATGTAAGTGTGTCCTAAAGGAGGAGAAAAACAGAGACAGATACACATGAAAGGGGGGAACATAAACAGATACAAAGACCAGTGTCAAGCTGTATTATATTACCCAATTTCCTCAACATTACGTTAATAGTATAATTTGGGCAAACTAGAGGTCAGTTTTACGCCTGAAAGGTGTAGGATATCATAATCCTCGGCAAGCTTCGGAAGTGCCATATCCTGCACTTTTCAGAGGTAAAAACAGTACGCATTACTCCATACCGGAAATAAAACTTCGGAGACCATCTGCCTTCCAAAGATTAATTTTAGCACTCGTGTCCAATAAAGGGCAGGTAAACCAAGATATTCTCAGACCATACATGCAGTGTCTAGCCGTGATAATGCGCCTAGAAACATGATGCGGGTAGCTTCAATGGGGACAGCAGTATTGTTTTGGTTTATAGCGTTTCTTGAGGAGACACCCAGCATCCATACACGCTTTGTGAAACGCAGCGTTCATACCCCCATCTGACGTACTGCTGTGGTGTCTGTGGCAGCAGCCCAAATATGAAACCGTTTAGAAAAAATACAAATAGGGCAGTAACGTTTCACATTTGATCTCCAACCCAGAGACTTTACACAGTCCTATTTCAGAGAACCGAACTGGCTCCCATCAATTCAACACACGAACCCTTGTGTACAAACGTCAAAGTGGAATGATGCCAAATTATCTTTCAGATCTGGTGCACCCTCTCTCTGATACACAGTCCCGAAGTACCAGATCTTCTTGCAAAACAAATGTTGCAGTACCTGGGAATCTTATTGATAAATTCAAAAGTAGCTTTCAATACCCGCCCTATTTCTTGTGGAGTCCGCTAAGTTTACAAACTCAAAGAGCAAACACCATTCAGGATTTCAAAAGGAAATACCATCATTACTGGAAAGTACAATGGACCAGTGAGGTTGACATTGATATCTCCATGAACATTTCAACTGAATTTTTATAGGGTGATGCTATTATCATTATCACAGCCTTTTTCAATGATTGTCGATTAATTCTGCAAGATTTTTGAGTGTCGTGTTTTATATTTCATGAACATATATATTAAACGCCACTGGGGAGATACTCATTGCTTACAGTCTCACCCCCTTAGAAAAACGTGTCACTTATCTGTCAATCTCTCTATCTATCTTACTAATTATATATCTATCCATCTATCTTTGAGTCTATCTGTCTGTCTTTGACCAACAGCTAGTTTTGGCCAGATTAAGTAGGTAAAAATTAATGATTGACTGGGACAATTCATGTGGCAAGTTCAAAGAACTATGAACACCACAGAATTCCGCCTATGGCCGTAAGAATGCATTTGTGTGGGTCTATATATATATATATATGTATATATATATATATATATATATATATATATATATATATATATATATATATATATATATATATATATATATATATATATATCCATATATATGTGTATGTGCGTGTGTGCGTGCGTGTGAGGAATGCACTCCTCTTTCTTTTACTGTGAAATGGTCTAAACAATTAAGCTAACACTCAAATAGACACAAATCAAAATTGACAGAAAACAAACAAACAAAAATTGGCGCATTATTATCCTTGCCTTGGTGACGAAAGTTGTTACGCCTCTTTTTTCTCTTATTACCAGCTGCATGTCTTGTTTTACTTCAGGATGGATCATACCTGTGGGCGTCAGCATAGGGATTGTTGTTCTGATTGTAACTGTAACTGTCTTCACTGTTTGCCTCTGGAAACAAAAAGCCGCATTTGGCAGATCATTGCGAGGGCAATCTGCTGCCTACCATGTGCGCGGTACAACAGACAGCAGACATGTTGAATTGCAAAACATCCCAAGAAGTAGAAACCCTTACCTCGAAGCACCAGATCCAAATGAAAGACATTTCAGGCGATTACCAGAAATACCAGGGAAGGAAGATGACTGTGAATACCTTACTATCCTTGACGTTGAAAAAGACGATGATTCCAAGGGAACTGAAGAGAAGTTTGATGAACCGGGGGACGACGACTACATGACACCTGCATGTGCTGCCACCAGACACTGATGGCAAATAGTCTTATTGAGAATGCTTCAACTCTTTTATCATTTTCGATATAGCAAATAGAGTCCTCTTTTTCTGTTCCGCTCTCTCCTCATAAGAGCACTTTCTACCGTTTAAAAGATAATGATTTCCCAGTTCGGATGATAATGGGAGAACAAAGGCATTAAAAACACAGCCCGTTGCTTTTTTCTTTTTTTTTTTTTTTAATTTCAGTAGATGTATATGCAAAATTCATTGGGCTCACAGCATAGGCATGATAAAAGAAACCATGCAATCTTCGGTTTTCTTCTTCTTTTTTTTTTTTTTTTTGCATTATGGAAAGACAAATGAAAACCTTGTAATTGCTGCGTAATTTTAGTGCATTTATAGAAGCGATCATCACCAAGTGAACACAGCGAGCTGTTCAAGTTCTGATGCTTGTGGAAATGTAAATAAATAGTCATGGCTCATGGAGCATGCCAAGCGGAGCGATATATGCCTGTTCGGCCAAAGTTAGCCTAAGATATGAAAGCGAGTCGGACAAAGCTTGTCACTCATTGGATCATGCTTTGTTGACGATCATTTGCACACTTGTGATTACTTAATATTCCAGCGGCGTGTTGCTCTACATGATTGACAAACATTGACTTATATAAGAGCGTTAAAAATGTTTAAAATTGTCCATTCCAAAGGCGGTTTACATACACTTGGCAACCACTGCATGTGGGCCGTCATGTTAGGAACTCACCATGGGTCTCTAACGTGACCAAAATTTGTGCATCATATGTGTAGTCATCAAGGGAATTGTACAAAATAAGGAAAATGAAAATACTGTCAAAAGAAAATACTCTCACAATGGAGAGCCTACAATAATACAGCCTAAGAGAAATGTCACGATATAGGTCTGTGCGAAAAATATAATCGTTCCGTATTAGCAGTCGTGAGAAAGGCATTATATTAGTTATGATGCTGCTAATCCTCTTGCAATTTGTGCAATTTGTCCTCGATTAGTGGTAAAGTACCAATGTGAATGAAAGTACCTGGCATTACTCGTATTTTTAACTTTAGTATGTATTACAGACCACTTTCTCCATTGGCCATCTTTGCAAAAGGAGAACGGTGGTGTGCTCTGGTCTACGCAAACGTTGAAGTCTGGTATTCTGTACAAATATCGATTTCGACTTTTTGGAGAAAGTCGCAATCCAGCTCCCGCTGTATTAACTCCAACTACTTATGTATCTGCTTTCCCGTATCAGAGTCACTATGTACTTGTTTTTGTGGATTTTCTCGACAGGTTTTAACACAGTAAGTAATTCCATTTTACATTAAAAACTGGACTTTTCATAAATGTGAGGTGTTGTTTTCGTTGGACTGGTTTAAAGTTTATTTAACTGCCATCTCTCAATTTGTCAACTATATGGTGTAAACCGTGAGCAAGACAGCGAAGCTCTTTTCCGGGGCGGGTCTGCGCAAAAATAACAGTTGCTTCATATTTCTCTTGAGTACTTATCTGCATGTTTATGACCTTATTGTGGTGCAAAATTGAAAGACTATCAGCGGTAGTAACTAAATAAAATGTGGTCCGTGACTGGACTGTAATTATTTATGCACATTTCCAATTTGAAAACAAAGGCTAAACTTACCATATATTCCATGGCTTCAAACCTGTTTCAAAAAGGAATGGCAATGGAATTAGATTTGTCTGTAGGGAAAAGCAAAAATGTTACAAAACTTCGAATCGACTCGCGCGACGTTGAAGTTGTAACGGGTCGGTACCGAGGAATAGCTCTGGAAAATAGAACCTGCAGCTTTTGCCATGGTTCCCGGGTGCAAGATGAAATGCACTTACTACTGTATTGTGAGCAATATACCATTCCAAGAACTACTTCACTAGAGCACTGCAACCTAACAATATTAACAGATGATGAAATGTTCAAACTAAGATAAAATGTTCAAATTGCTTATGTAAGAACATGATACAGACTATTTTATCAGAGGGCAAGTCATGTATTATGTCAAGTCGTGTTTTGAAATACGTAAATAAAAGTAACAGCTGGTGTCGAGTGCTTTAGGCGATGGAAATTGTATCCTACACGTGTACATGCATATAGTTTTGTTATAATGCACTCGTTTATTTATTTGTTTTCCCACCATATTGACTGTATTCAGGAAAGTGCTATTAATATTTGTATTTATATTATCGACGGTACGTTCCAATTAGTCATACCTTCGGGTTTTCTGCTACCGGAAGCTCAGGAGCAGGTCCAGTGACACGCATGTGCGCTTATGTCGCTTATTAATACCATATTAGGACGTACACTACAGTTAAAATACTTCTATTTTAAATGGTAGGCTTTTTTGAGTCTAAAAAATCATCAAATTAAAATTTTTAAATTTGGTGAACAGCTTTTTACACAATCGTACAGATGTCACAAAAATACGGGAGATTTTTTTTCTACATAATTCCCAGCCCAACTTTTTTTATAATTGAAATACTAAACAAAACCTATATGCTAGGTTTACACAGGTGTATGGATTGTGCATAAAGTTCTCGCCTGCCCTATCAGACAGTGAACCTACGTGACAAGCAATGTAGTAACAGTGTACTGCAGGATACCTGACTCAGCTAACTTCAGTTTAAAAACAAAAGCTACAGCATGCTACAAATACAGTATTTTCACCATTACGGATTGTCTTCGTCTATCTTTGGGATGTGCAACCAGACTATGACAACTGTGATCTACTGCCAATACAACTATACATATGGGGACCAGCATGAGAGTGAGAGGCCTGCGGGGAGGGGGGGGGGGTGAAAATGCCTCGAAGCATCCGGGAGGGCTCGGACGAGAGACCTCAGTCTTAAAAGCATGGGGAGCTCCGACCTTGACAGGCTAATGTTCAGAGGCTTGTGGATGCTGCAGTCTCTAAGATGCCAGTCTTTGTTGTTTTTTGTTTTGTTTTGTTTTGTTTTTTTTGGGGGGGGGGAGGCGGGTTGTTTTTTTGTCAGTGTCAAAATTTGTGAGTGACCCGAACGCTTAGCATTATAGATTCACTTTCGTGACTCTTGTCAGTGGTTTACTATGATGCCCATGGACACCTGAATGCTAGACACACTTTTGGCACCCTTCTGGCCATTATCGTATTCCCAAACATTTTCTTTTACCTTGGTTGTGTGAACCTTGCTATCGTGTCCATGTTACATAACACTTCATGTATGATTGATTCAACTTTTCCACATACTCCTAACTTCATATTAATATTGTGGGCCGCCTATATTAAACCAATATAGGGACGGCTTCCTTTTTTTTCCTCGCTGAGTGCAGTAACAAGTCACCCAACTCTGCTAGTATAACAGCAAAAGTGAGACAATTATTTGGTAAAAATCTGGAATAAGATCCAGTCTCCAATCAAACAAGTCCTACTCAGAATTCAATAATTGTTTAAGCTATGCATTTTATAGATAATTGGATCTAATTTTGTTGTGTAAGTTTAATTTTTTATTTTCATCTTGTGTATCTGCGTTCATCTGCTTCATGTTTGTATTCTCCACTCTCATAAAATTATGTAAATAATCAAATACTATTATTTTGTTTTTGCCAAAGTAAGTTATTCAATCTCCTATAGGTGTCTCTGCTTGTATGATGCTATTAATTATCACTTTATATGTCCTGTCCATACTCTACAACTTGAAGTCTGGTAGTTCTATTGTAGGTACCCATAGTAATTGGTGTGTCTCAGACAATTTCTGTTTCATCATAAAGTATTCTTTCAAACTTAAGTTATTTAAACTTGAGCATATTTTTTCCTCAAAGTTTGTGAGTTAGTGCTAATTTCTGCGAGGCTATAGATGCTAATGGATAAGACGTGATGGTAAGGATTTAGCGTCTGTATTTAAGAAGACAAAAGGGAGTCGCGTCAGTTTACGCAGCATATATTGAAATGTGAAGTCGCGTATCTTCTCTTTCGAACTTTCCGTTTAACATTTTGTTATGCTGAAATTGTTATGCTGAAGAGCTTCCAACAGTCATAAGTGTAATAATGTATTAGGTGACGTGATTATGCGAATTTCTATCAATTTGAAGGCACTGCGCTGCGTGAGTATATACAACTTTACCTGTGATGGGAGCTTTGTTGAAGTTGTAAGTTGATTTCTGTGTTTTCAGATTTCCGTGGTATCGTTCATCATTCTACGTTCTATTCCATTACATGCTCTCGTTGTGTTCTATATGAGTGCGGTGTTGCAATGTGTAGCTAAGACAACTGACGCAGGTACGAAAGACGGTGTGAAATATGTGGAACTGGGAATAAAACTTCACCGCTTTAACTCAACCCCGTGCCTTGTTCATCTTTACCCGCTCAGCGCTGATTTATGAGCAGAAAACTCAAATACGTTCCCATCGTACTAAAACATATATAGTTGTATTTTGTATATCATAAGAGGATTTACCAATATTTCATGCTTCTCTCCTGTCAATATCATCCTGCATGCTGTATTTAAATATTCTGTATATTTTGACTGGCAGATGAACGTTCATTCATCCATAGATCTGTCCACTCGTTCATTCATGTCTTGGCAATTGTCTCGCCACTTATATAATTTCTAATGCGGTTTTGCGCAAACTTGGACTCCAATCTAAAATACTGGAGCCTGGTGAACGCAAAGACAAGTATATTTCTTGTCTGAATTTGCTGCCTTTTATATATGTCATTATTGTTTTGAATCTATAGAAACAGCAAATCGGTATTGTACCATTACTGTATCCGAGGCATTATTCAAGTGACACATATCTGTGTCAATTCCGACCAAAGACACTACACTTTGCGTATCATTATTTGTTTAAGACGGAGGGACCAAATGGATGAACTTTATTCGTTGCTGTATTACAAGTTGTTGTGGATTGCCTTTTAGGAAATTTTTACAATCCGATGAAAACGATGTTCTTGTTACATCATTGATATCTAATCCATGTTGCTGAATTTCACCGGGAACTCTAAGGGTTGTTTTATAATTGAAAACGTATCATAAACATATACTGAATTTACCTAAAGGAAATTCAATTTCAAAGTTGAATATCTCCAAAATTATTATACATAGGCATACCATCCTAGCTTTTATTTATAGGTTTGTGGCAAAGTTGCATCCAATGAATCATGAACCAAAGTTGTAGGATTTTAATTTATGCAAATTAGGAGAACATGCAAAATGTAAATCTTGAATAGCTTCAAAACTATTATAGATAGAGGTGCCATTCCAACTTCAATTTATAGGTTCGTAGCAAAGCTGCATCCAATAAACTATGAACCAAAGTTATAAGATTTTGAGTTATGCAAATTAGGTGAATGTGCAAAATTTAAATCTTGAATAGCTTCAAAACTGTTATAGATAGAGGTGCCATTCCAACCTCCAGTTAGAGGTTCCTGGCAAAGCTGCATCCAATACCATGAACCAAAGTTATAGGATTTTAATTTATGCAATTTATGTGAATACCCAAATTTAAATCTTTTAATAGGTTCAAAACTATTATAGATAGAAGTGCCATTCCAACTTCAATTTATTTCAAACTTCAGTTTATATGTTTGCCACATCCACTGAACCAAGAACAAAAGTTTAGCATTTTAATTTATACAAATTAGGCTAATGGACAAAATATGTAGAACAATGGAAAAGTGGATCATTTCAAACTGTTCTCATTTTAAAGCACCCAGACAGATTTGATGTCAAGCAAATCTTCTTTTCTAATTGCACTTAAAGTCTTTTCTAGTTAGAAAAAGGTTAAGTCAACAGCTTTGCTCATCGTGGATTGGACACTATGTGCCATGTCCTGGTAGATTTACCCCCACAAGTCTCATTCAGAACGTTTATTGCTTGAAAGAAAGTGAAAATATTGAAGCAGACTACATTTTACATCCGGGTGCTGTCAGCAGCTTTAGCAGGTAAGGCAAACGAGTACAGCATCACGATATCGCCCGAGCTGGTAAAATAAATAAACAAAGAAAACCACAGGATGATGTTTTTTATCCTATATGGTTCTTCTACAAGAAATATTCAGCCATAAACTAATTTACTTCCTTCGGATCCAATCCATGCATCGGTTGTGCTTCGTGTTTCTGTTGCGTTAGGACTAATGGCCTATTAAAGTAAGGTAGAGCTGAAAAGGATAATCAGATCGTGTTTTCCTAGTAGTGTTTTCATTGTCCAGTGAAGGAAAGTAGTCCCCCACATCCCCCCCCCCCCTAGTTGCACAAAACGACCGCTTTCTCCCCTTTTCAGTTCATAGTTCCTTGACGCTATTTTCTGTTCTTTTTTCTTTTTTTTTTATTTGCGCAGCAGTGGAATCATCAGCCGTGGATATGGCAAACGACACATCAGCTCCTTCCGCATGCGTTTTTGTCGTTGACCTGCCGCTGATGTCCTCTAGCGGCAGATCGAGACACTTGCTTGGTATATTTACTTGGTATACTTGGTTGATTATCCCTCTCTTCATTATGGTAGGGATCTCAATTGTCTTTTGAATGCTGACGTGGACGGCCGGTGCATCTGCCACTTCCCCCAGGGAGGCCGTTCCAGCTGTTCACTACCATGTCGATAAAAAAGAACTTGTGGACGTCAGATCTGCAGTGCTTCTTCTTAGGTTTGTAATTGTGGTCTCTAAGAGTTCTACTGGGGTGGGACAAAAACTTTCTATGGGTTGGTCTTGTAGGAGCTATGTAGGAATTTGTATGCCTCACACATGTCAATGTGAGATCTACGTGTTTGCAGAGACTGAAATTTTTACTTAGTTGCTCGCTACATAGTTTTCTAAAGGCACCTGCCCTGTGCTGTTTCTAAGGATTTTATATCTTGGTTATGCCATGGGCTCAATACAGGAGCCCCATATTCTAATATCGGTCTTACAGTAGTTTTGTTTAAAGTGCTTATTTTCATTTCTGTGAGGTTGGTGAAGCACCTTTTGATTGTACCATTTCTCTGATTTGCCTTTTTGCTGATATAGATTATGTGGGTTTTGGAATGGAGGTTGTCAGAGATGATAATGCGGAGTTCTTTTTGATGTTTTGTTTGTTGCAGTATTCTATTGCTGAGAGTAAAAATGTAGTTTAGAGACTCTTTTATTTTTAGGACATACATGTAGCATTTGGTTGTGTTAAAATTTAGTAGCCACTGCTTTGACCAGCTGGAAAGAGTGTTCAGATCTTGTTGTAGAAGTTCCCAGTCTGCTTCTGTTTTAATTTCTTTGAGGACTTTGGTATCTTCTGCGAACATTTTGGCTGTGGATACTGTTATTTCAGGGATGTCATTTACATAAATAAGGAATAAGATCGGGCCAAGAACAGAGCCTTGAGGGACCCCACTTGGGACCTCACGCCATCCTAACACACCATTTCTATGTAGTACTCTCTGTCTCCTATTTGAGTGGAAATTTTCTATCCATGCAAGGGTTTTGCCTCTGGCCCCTACCTGACGCAATTTATGTATTCACCTTATATTATGTGGTGGACAGAGTCGAAAGCTCTCGAAAAATTCATATATATGATGTGTGTTTGGTTTGACCTGTCCAGGTTCTCTGTCCAATCGTTGAGTCATTCTAGCAATTGAGTAACACATGAGCAGTTCTTTTAAAATCCGTGTTGATCACAACTGAATGTATTGTTGGCATTGACGATGCCCAGGATGTTGTCGAGGCTAACTCTTTCCAGGATTTTAACCACTTGGCTGGTGAGGGCAACTGATCTATTGTTACTGGTTACTGTGCTGCTACCCTTTTTGTGTAGTGATGTTACTGTTAGGGGTACCTTAAGGCTGAGACAGTTTTTTTTATAATGCTAACGTTTAGTCCATCTGAGCCATTGACTTTGTGTAACTTAAGCTTTGTCTGCTTGCTTTGAACTATTTCTGGAGCAATGTTTATATCCCTAAAGACATGCTCCACATTTTCTGATTTGGGCAAGGGAAAGTCTATGAAGGGTTCTTTGATAAAGATTTATTTAGTATCTCTGCTTTGTCTTGATCTTGTGGAACTTTCAGTCCGTTTTCTTCTATAACGTCGATGGTGGAACTGCTTCTGGTGAAGTGTCTGACATAATTCCAGGTTTTGCTCAAGGTTGTTTACCAGTTTGTCCTCATAATGGGCTTTTCTGCATTGATAATAATGTCATGGTCTTGAACTAGTTTGTTGTAAATAATCTTGTCAGACTCTAGGTTTGATTTACGATGTTTGATCTATTGCTTTCTTTTGTGTTGTTTCGATTTATTAATCGATTTGTATCTAGCCCGTGAAGGTTTGTTTCTTTCACCTGGTTTTACCATTTTAGATGGGATATGCTTGTCAACTAATTTTGTGTAAATTTCCTTAAATCTGTACCATGAATCTTCTATGCTGTGGAAATCTTTTATAAAGTTCCAGTCGGTTACCTGGAAGTTCTTGTTTAGCCCATCATAGTCACCTTTGCGATATAAGTAAATTTTTAAAGCGTGCACAGAGTAGCGTTTCAGTGAAGAACTGACGTAATCATTCGTTGGTATGGTTCCAATCCACACTTTTCAACATATTGAAAATCTGCATCTATACGGAATATAAAATGCCTAATTATTGCACGAAAATACACTGAACCATATAAATATATATATATATATATATATATATGTATATATATATATATATATATATATATATATATATATATATATATATATATATATATATATATATATATATATATATATATATATATATATATATGTATATATATATACATATATATATATATTATGTTCGGAACGATACGGGATTAATGAAAAGAACTACTTTTTGCCCTATTTTCAGCAAATTTCCCGTTTTCTGTGTTGTACTGCTTAGATCCTATGCAAAGCTGTTGACTCAATTGGAACTTGGCACTAAAAGAGTTAATCGCTATTAAGCTGACTTTTACACACATATTTATTGCAGCTTCTTTACAAACAAGCAAAACAAAATTACAATTTGTTAATCACCAATTTTTGGACAAACTGTCTTTCATATATTTACACACACACACACATATATATATATATATATATATATACATTATATATATATATATATAATGTATTTATATGTGTGTATATTATATATATATATATATATTATATATATATATATATATATATATATATATATATATATATATATATACAGACAGAAAGTTAAAACTACTTTTTTCAGAAAACTGTAACATTTAAATGGCCAATTTATTAAAGTCAATCCGATATTATCGTTACTTTCAATGAAAATCTTGCTGTTAGTTTATTTTAATAAAACGAGGTTAAGGCATGATATTGGATCTTCGTTTTGAGCTCTTTCTTTGAGCATAATTTCAGTGATCTCTCCCTGAAGAGGCCGATAAAATGAACAAGATATGCTTTCTGTGCAGCATGTGTGACGGAAGTGTGCTCGTTGCAAAAGCATGGAGGTGTATACACCTCCCTGGCAAAAGGAACGAATGTAGGCCACTGTTGTTTCCCTGTTGCAGAACCCTGTAATTTTACTATTCATTTGTTTCAAAGTATCACAAGTTGTCCCTGGATAACTATGCGCACGACTTTTTGTTAATGACGTTGATAATAAGAAATCGCTATTTTTGTATGGTTTATTGAAGAGATTATCCGTCCGAGAAGATTAGCTGTTTGCTATAAATGATTTTGAATCGGCCCGCCTGAAGTTTATGCCGCGCTCATGATTTTTGGGTCTTCAAGATAATTTACATAAATGAAATATTGCACACTCAGGAACTTGTGTTTTGCGTCAAATGGCGTCGAAAATGTTTCACTCTTTGAACTCACTCGCCCCGCATTTAATGAAATTCGGATTAAGATTTGGCATGAACTTGAAACAAAATTAAACAACGTTAACAATTTGTATATTTGGGAGCTCATTGGCTCCTACTCCGTTTACTCCTTGGAGATGCTGCAATTGAGCAGGGTATATAGTTATTGATATGTTTGATGGTGTATGTAAGCGCTTCCTTAAAGAAGCTTGGCCTGTCCGTAAGTCCTTTGTAGACGGGACATAACCACTACCTCGGTGTTCCATCTGACATTCTAAATGGTGTCATTTGTATGTGTATAATTGATTTTATCATGGATGTATATATGTCATTTGACCTGTATTTTGTTAACTCATTTTATCTTGGTCGCATCACAGGTTCTACCCTGGCCCGTTGATGTCCCCGCTGTAAAGGGGTAGTTTAATCCAAATGAATGAATGAATGAATGAATGAATGAATGAATAAATAAATAAATGAATAAATAAATAAATAAATAAATAAATAAATAAATAAATAAATAAATAAATAAATAAATAAATAAATAAATAAATATTCTGCCCAGGAGGCAGGTGGTGTTCGAGTAACTTAAAGCTTACATGTGTGAGTTTCTGAGTACAGTGCTGGTCTCTGAATACGCGTGTTAGAAAATCATGTTTTATAAAACGATATGCAAATGACTGGTGTGATTGTCAAGAGCTCATTGATACCCCAATTTGATGTCTGCCAATCCTATAGCTTTTGTTTACAATATATTCTTTTGATTTTTCTAACAATTCAAAGAAATAATGATACATGCCGTATTTTATGTTGCCACCTATGACATAATACATACATACATACATATGCGTGTCTGTGTGTGTACATGTATATGTATATGCAGCCTATAATATATATATATATATATATATATATATATATATATATATATATATATATATATATATATATATATATATATATATATATATATTATAGGCCACTCCACGCAGATCGTCATTATGAGAACTATACGATTTGCCTGCTGCTCATTGCTAGTCATATTTATACGATCTAGTTAATAAACGTTTTGTATCTCACCAGGAATGTCATGTAGTCAGTGGATAGAAGTTTCCCATTCGAGTACTGGCCGAGAAATCTTCTCAATTTGATGTTCACAGAAATTTACAAGTTAAATCTTCAACAGGTTAAATGGGTCCAAAGAACAAGAACATCCACAGATGATGCGAAAATATACATTTGAGCCGATAAATTAAAACAAAATGTATAAATGAACTTTACAAAAACGGACTGTTCTTATCAAATGTGCACTTAGTATCATTCATGGAGACTGGTTGATACACGCGACAGAACAAAAAGGTGACATATTTATTGGAAGGAAGTGCCAACGTCTTATGTTCACGACAAAGTATTAAACTTCTCGGTAATTTTATTTGTAAAATGGTAAAAGATACATTAAATACAGTTGATACGCATATTTAAAGTTTGTGCATGTCACCCGCGGTCATGATATTCTTGTATTGTAAAATATTAAAGCACATTATTATGCACAGGTTTTACGAAATGTGTTTGGAAAGACTGTGCATGTACCTATGACTAAATAGTATGCAATGTATTCAACGAAGAGATATGTTTGATAAATGCAATGCAGTGTACAAAAACGTGCTTTTTGCTAGTTTAAACAATATTCTACTCATAATAGGTTTTTAGACATTCAATTTTGTATTTAAGCACGACAACGTGTATAAACAGTGTATCCCGAGCATCTTGTACACAATAAAGAATAATATATAAAGCATATAATGTTACCGGTATGTACATGTAAATATTTTGACATGACCTGCGTAGTTAGCCAGCACTAACTCTCCTTTGGAGTTAAAGTCGATCAGCGTAAATGCAGGAATTCTGTTTCTTTCAAAGAATAAGAATGTGATCAAATGTCCATCTCTAGACAAAACAATGATAGTGTCGTTGCCCCGATCTATCAAATAGATACGACCTGCCTGGTCGCAGCAGCTTCTTCCGACTTTGAAATTGCCATCACAGGCATTTGCACTCTGTCCATATTGGAAACGGTACTTGCCTGTCCTGTCCAGCACAATGAGTTTATTTAGTCCTGTGTCACTTATTATTATGTCATCATTGATGGGGTTTACTGTCACGTACCAAGGACATTCAAAGTAGAAAGTAGCATTTTCTTTCGCATTGGGAATGACACAGTGTTTAATTTTATGTTTCAGTTTTATGCCGATATACCCTTTCTTTGCTGCATGTACATGTACGTATATCGCTTTCTCGATACCATCCGTCAAAATGACTTCCCCTCTGCTGTTGACGGCAATACAGTTAACACCCATTGTTCTTGGATAACAAAACAATAAAACCAATGCTCCTTTGGATAAGTCAAATAAATGCAATCGTTTCTTTCCTGGATCTGAAGCAACAACTTTATTTTTACCCAAATTTGCGATACCAGCTGTGGAGCTCAAATCGTTGTTTGGGGTTCTCTTTGATCTTCCAAACCTGCTCAGACATCTACCTTTGCTGTTGCAAACCAGAAGTTCTTTTGTAGATCTATTTAGGAACACAAGCATTTTTCCACAGGTCGTAATTCCGTTCAGTTCTGCATTATATAGATTAAATTCTCTCTTCTCTTTTAGCGTCAACTTGTACGGATCATGCACAGTTGACTCTGCAAAAAAGACTACTCGCCCCATGGCAAGGCCACCCCACCTTTTTTCTTTTTTCTCTTCCCCGCGATGGTAGTACTTGACAGACATAGTCTCATGGGTCTCACATGAAGTTTTCATATTGCACATACCTGGCCTGCTTTCTGTCGGAACAGCATTCTCTAGGCTGATTAGCATGTACTTAACAGGAAAACTCGTTACACCACCTTGAGGGAGTTGTGCCCGCGTCCGACAAAAAGGACACTGAAAGAAGCTTGTGTTTTCTCCATTGTCCTTCACATAATCTTTCAGATTAGCTGAGCATAATGTACGGATGCATGATAGGCTCCCGGGATCCCTTAATGTTTCCAGGCAAATTACACAGCAAAATGAATTGTCTATATGGGACTGAAGTTCACGCCGGCAGGTCGCCATTAAGTTTACATACAATGTGGACAAGAGCCGAGCAAACTATATATAGCGAACCACAGAAAGAAGAGTTTGTATGTTGCGAAATACATTCCCTGCATTGGTCTAACGTGGAAATTTCCTGACCTCATAAGGTTATTGGACGGTATTTTCCTGTCACTGTGGTGCATGACGTGGAGCTCTAGTTGATCAAAGAAACAGCGAGCGACACCGGGACCGATACTGATGACATTCCCATGTCAAGATTTCTTGTAACATAAATGCAAACGCCACTATTTGTTATGTTCGCTGGTAACAGGCAGATAGAAGTAATAATTTTCTTTGTTCCCCTATTTTGGTGTTTTGCCTGCGTCGATCCCAACCGGTGCATCAACTCAAGCAGCTGTTCCCTGTTCTGGATGTGCAAGAACCGTACAACATGACCTTCTATTACTTGAATGGGTGATGTAACCATGATCATGACTCAGATGGAATACTGACGTGCACTGGGTCAATAGGTCACATATAGATCACCTGTTTGTCTGTGATACCATTTTTTTTTCAAATGTGAGTCATCCCCCCCCCCCCCGATTATTGCTTTCTCGTCGCAGACGACATAACAAACAATTCACATTTGCATGCAAGGCACATTTTCCCGTGGCCTGCAACGCACAGTTTCTCCTTTTACAACATTCTAATTTTGAAACCGTTATAAAGTGCAGTTGCGCCAAGTGCGGTAAAGGTTAAAGAATGCCCATATGGCAATCGAAAACGAGCCTGTATTTGTGCATATATATATATATATATATATATATATATATATATATATATATATATATATATATATATACACATGTACTTTCTGTTGCCAACAATCCATATGTCTGACAACGTTGATTATTGTGACAGTATTGTTTGTACTTTGCTGGTAACCTCGAGAGTATGAGCGCCAAAATTTTCACAAGCAATTTATTTTTCCAGGACAGATGATAGTTTTTTTTTTCTTGAATCATGCAAGATGTGCAATTACACCACATTCAAAACTTTCGCCTTAATATACTTAAGTAGAGCAACCTGTGGAATGTGGAAATTATTTCAACAACAAATTCCTTAAAATCAAACTTAATTGATGTGTGGCTACTTCGGTTACTGTCTCCCTCCAAAATCTCCGTTTTAAATCTTCGTGTGGATTAATCAGATTTAACATACCACAAGTATAGTTATCGTTATGTTGGAATGCACATGCACTGTGTTAAGTTTTCACATACACTTGTACCCCCATGCGGTGTAATTTTCTTAGCAAGCATCCGGAAGATGTTATCGAAACTTGGAGATTGACGTAAATCTCATTTTGCCTTGAAACAAGTAAGAAATGACTATGTCTGTTACGCAAGGTTTTACACTTTTATGTCCAGAATCGGCAGGGACACGTTCCATTCACTAAACTGGATTGTTCAAAATGTCAGGCAGTTCTCAGTGACTTAAAAACAAAAAACAAAAAAAAAACAAAAACGTGCACCATCGCACAAATGTCAAATGTGTGTCTCATTTCCCCGCTACCTACCCACGTGATGAACAGTGCCTATTATGCGCCCCTGAATCCTCTTCAGACCCATATCCCGCGTTTGGGCGCGGGGGGGGGGGGGAGGGAGCAGCTGCGACCGGTTTGTACGACACTCGCCTCTTCTCCACCAAATGGAGTTTTGATTAAGAAAATTCATGTATATTCG
>OZ026621.1:23489396-23543396 GCA_964020975.1 Hermodice carunculata | reverse complement strand
TGCAATATTGTCAAGGAACGTGTTTTATTGGCTAGCTGGGGTCAATTTTTCCATTGAGTTTCCGTGTTTCACTCTGACTCGGGATACATAAAAGAACGATCTGTCTACATGCAGATCATGGGGGAGCCCTTTCACCACATCTTATGATCATATATCAATATGAATGCCAGGTGACGCACGCCCTGCACGCGTTAACATAATGGACCACTGACTCTCTTTCTTCGGGTCATCCTCCCAAACGGCTCCTGCATATTACTCCACTTCGTGCTTTGCAAAATCCCCAGCATTTATTTTATTGTCGAATATTTGTGGCAGTACCTGCAGCATTTGACGCATTCCTTTTATGTCAGCAGCATTTTTGCTCTCCGCAATAATCTATGTTGAAAACGGAACCAAAGTCGAGATACTGGATTCTCAATAATATGTAGGAGACCGCATGCCACATGGATGTACCAGCAGTACGGTAGGGTGAAGACCGGGCGACCCGGAGACACACACAACCGCATGTGTGCAGACCACAAATTTCGAGTCAGCGGCAAGTCAAAATTACTAGTATCACTATATTCACAGTAGTGCACCGAGTACTGATTCAGAGACCCCCCTCCCCTTTGAAGTTAGTTCTTTAAAATGCTTTTTTTTCAAACCAAAATGAAGAGCTATCTTGTTCCCATATTTGTGCAGACCCTAACGCTTTTTCATGTAGGCTAATATTTAGAAAGCCTCTTGTCTAAATATTCATAAACACACAAGATTTAAACATATTTGGTCAGCAAAAACTCGACATCTATGTGTATTTAAAAAAATGTAGAGTTGCCAGTGGTCCCTTCCCCACTCCTGTAAAGGTTACTCTGTGTACTAATGTGAAAATGTTTAAATTTTTGACTGGCCCCTTTGCTTACGTTTCCTATTTTCTGTCACCTCACCATATTGGATTTAACTTATTTTATTTCTTGAAAGAAAAAACGATTGGGGAGCAGGTAATGCCTATAAGTATCCCTCTCGTGAAAAAAGGAAAAATGTTAGAATACTGGACGTGTTAAAGGACAAAACATGAACAGGAATAGACTAGAAGATTCACATCACATTTTACAACACAGATAATAAAGTCACATTAGGGTTTCGTGATTCCCTACCATGGAAAAATAATTGTGTGACACGTGCTCTGTAAACCGCTTTGCGCCTTGTATGTACCTAATAACAGCTTGGTAAATTTCGAGTTTAATAGACATGTTGCAGTTTTCTGGTCCGTGCAACTCCAAAATAATGTACCATATTCAATTGATTCATGTTATAAGGTAACTTAAACACCTTTGAACTGATCATCGGTGTTTGCATTACATGGTAGGCCTATACATAATTGTGTTCACCACATCACAGTCAATTAAGTGCAAAATATTAAATATCTGTCGAGGAATGAATCATTTTAACGCGTACTTCACACGCGTGTGATATTCAGCCGATGTATTATTTACAGGAAAGTACTCACATTAAGAATATACGTGATTTATTCAGGATTTTACAGTGCAGTTTTGAAAATGTCCGGGTTTCTGTAGCACACAACTGCACCTCGTGACTCATCGCTCTCAGTCATATCCATGTGAACAGACCTATCATTCAAAAATAACTCCAATGCGGCGTCATACCTTTGAGATCCTAAGATGAAAAGCCGGCAACTAGAGCGAAAATGGGGACGACATTCAGAGGGAGAAAACATAGAGTACGTCAAGCATCTACTTTCGCAGAAATCTACATACCGTATCGACAAGAAAACCATACGTTATCCTAATAGGGTTTTCCGCCGAAGTCAACTTGATTCACTTTCTTCAGTAATTTTTTATGTTGTGCACTCACAACCACACAGCTATTCCTGGCACCCGGATTTGCGACATAACCGTAAACCAGAAACGAACAGTTGTCTTCTCAATGTTCTTTTGTGTTACATTTCCAAATAATATAAAATGGAGCTCTTTAAGGAGCTTGGTCATTGGTGACCATTAAGGATACTTGCACACAGGACTTTCTTGTCTTGCTGATATGACAAGCTACCAGCACAAACTCCAGTTGCGTTTAGAAGAACTTTTATCATGCCCTATCTGCTTGGAGAAAATGACGGAGCCCAGGAGCCTACCGTGCCTCCATACATTTTGCCGAGGTTGCCTGCAGAGTTATGCCCGGCACAAGACCAGCGTGTTCCCCTGCCCCGTGTGTCGCGCTCAGACTGAATTTCCTGAAGGTGGAGCGGCTCGATTTCCTACAAATTTCCTCCTGAGAGGCTTACAAGATGCGCTGTTATCCCACAGCATGAAACAGAAAAGCGATTTTACATGCCATGACCGACCATTGGAAGCATCTTGTGCCCCTTTGTGCGGACATCGCAAATCTGGATACGCAAATGGATTGCAGGATTCCGATTTAGGTGAGGTTCAAGATATATGTCAAAGTCATCATACTGGGCGTAAGGGATATATTTTATCAGAACGAAGCGCGAAAATGGAAAGACCAGTAGCCATTCCTCGTCAGGTAATTCTGACTGAGAAAAAGAACTTTAAGCTGGAAGGTGTGGAACTAAACGGAATCTTGAGTTGTGGGAAGAGGATTGCATTTCTCGACAGATCTACAAACGAACTTCTGATATCCAACAAACGAGGTGATACACTCGGCAGATTTGGTCAACTCAACAGACGGGATGAGCAGAAACTGACCTCTGTCTCCGATTTTGCGGCTTTCGGGGAAAGTACGATGATTGTGACAGACCCCGCCACAGGGCGCATCCATGTGTTTGATAAACGTAACGGAGCGTTCTCTATTCTCCGTTATCCACTGACAAGAGGCGTCAAAAGCGTGGCAGTGAACAGTGAAGGAGAAGCCGTTGTAACTGACTGCACGAACAAAGCAGTATACATCCATGTTGCTAGTGAAGGAACGATCGGTCTAAAACACAAACACAGAGTCAAACAGTGTGTTGTTCCAAAAGAACCGTGTTCAACATTCAACTTTCAATGTCCATGGTATGTAGGAGTGAATAAAAAAAACGACGATATTGTGGTAAGTGACAGTGGGTTGAGTAAGCTCATTGTGTTGGATAGATGCGGCATGTATCGTTTTCAATACGGACCCGGCGATGCACCGACATGCAATGACGATTTCAAACCTGGGAGAAACTGTTCTGACAAAGACGGCCGTATCTACGTCATAGATCGCGGCAACAATGCCATGCATATACTGTCCAAAGACGGCCAGTTTGTCACCGCCTTGTCTCTCGAGAGTTTTGGATATCCAACTTTGATTGACATTAGCTCTAAAGGACGGCTGTTATTGGCAGACTGTTCTGGTCACGTGAAAGTATTTTCGTTTGAGTTTATTAGCTAACAGAGTATATAATACGTAACAAAATTCACATTATGTGAACGATATTCAGGTCATGTGTCTTGTCAAATTTACAGTCGTATTTCTTATCTTAGTTTACAGTGTACAATGTTCAGGTCCGGGGTTTCATGTACTTTAGTTAGTTTTCACCAAAAAGTTATCTTTTTTTCTTGCATAGTTTAGCTAACAAGATAATAACAAATGACAATAGCTGTTACTTGTTATCATCTAAGTGTTTATTTATTTTCTTCGTCAGTCACAATCCCAACATGTTGATATACTAACGCCCAACATACGATGACACAAGTCCATGCGTATGATGAAGCTACTTTTATTTATTTATTTTATTTATTAAAATATATTTATACTGGGTTGCCGATTCAGTTAAAAACTGTTCTTCCATCGTGCCCAGGTTACTATAAAAAATGTTTACAAACAAAGTATAGCACAAAACAATTCAACATAGGATAATACATTATATATACATTAAAAGAAATAAATAGAACAGATATAAAAGTACATGTTTAAATACAGATACCAAGACACACGGCTTAAAACATGAACATTTATGACTCTGGTTCTTATGCCTGGAAAAGGTATTTCGCTTTGAAGTCTAATTAGTCATCGGTTTGTCTAGTGGATCTGGGAAGGCTATTCCAAATAGGCGGTCCTTTGTAACGAAGGGATTGCTTGAACTTTTCAGTGCGTGGTCGCGGGATTTGGAGATCGCCATTCAAGCTACTTCTGGTATTGAGGGAGTGAACTGTATTTCTCTTAATAAATTTGGTGTGAAGGTAATTTGGACCCATTTCGTTTAGGGATTTGTACATTAAAGTTGAAATATGAAATTGGCGGCGTTCAGCTAATTTTGCCCAGCCTGAGTTTTGAACAAGTAAAGTTGCACTGTTGATAAAATCAAAATCACCAGTGATAATCCTAGCCGCTCTATTTTGGAGACGCTGTAGAATTACTTGTTGGGACTTGGAACAGTCTCCCCAGACTGTATCACAGTAATCAAATAGGGGTTGTATTATACTCGAGAGGGGTATCAAGCGCGCAATGGACACGTCAGACACGGACATGTCAGGCCAAAATGGCCACCTCAGGCTAAATTGCAGGTCTTGGACCAGTAACCTCTCAAGGTCGGGTCAACTGATCCACTACTTTTGATCGAGTACTGAATACTGTTGCTGTGTCTATTGGATGTTAATATCACAGGAGCAGGGCATCCCAAATTAAGTCCCATCATCATTTTGGATAGGAAAATACTTATCAACTGTGAGTTTTAGAAAGGCACTGCTACTCTAGAAATATTTCAAATCATGTGATAACTTTGTGTATTTTTGGAGACATATTTGGCGCGGAACGGTCAATCATGGAGGTAAGGTACACAAACGCACCTGTAAAAAAAAATCTAATCACATGACCCCCCCATTTTCTTGGTTTTAACTTGCTGCTACCGGTATAAACTTGAAGCAGAATGCCAAGGAAGTTGCAGTTTTACGTTTCAAATAGGAGAAATAAGCGAGTGAATGTCGCTATTTTAACATGTAAATGCATTAGGCCTAGGTTACTGGTCCAAGACTTGCAATATCTCGGTTTCTCTCTGTCATCATCGAAGGTACGCCGTACAAGTGCTCCCTCTATTGACCATTTTGAATAGACAACAGAACTGTTGGATATAAAATGCTAAGTGATAATTGTCAACACATAATTTATTACAATTGGACTATAGTTCTAATCTAGAAATTTTTGTAAATGCTTTAACCAAAGTGTTGCACTATGCCAGATTCATTGAAAACTGTTGACTCAACAGAAAAATTAATTGATTAATTGATTTATTTATTTATTTATTTATTTATTTATTTATTTATTTATTTATTTATTTATTAATTTATTTATTTTTAATCACCAGTAAATCATCGAGATATGATTGAAATAAGATATGTAAATATATACAAGTGGCAGAAAAGCGTAAAAACCTGCTGATTGGGTACAGTCAAACAGGTGAGACATCTATGCGAGTCGACTACCCCATGAGGTAGGTGACAACAATTAACACAGCTGGCGCTGAAAATTGATGGTAATGAGATTACAGCAGAAATGGTATATGTACTAAAGCATTTGAGCAAGAGCTACTGTAACATATAAATAATTGAACAATAAATGTCAGAGGGGTGTCCATTCTAGACTCAGCAAAATATACAGTCAACAGATAAACTAATTACAGCACAGATATACTTCCCAGAATTTGCCTCCCACCATAGCAATGGGTTGCAATCAACACTCAAAGCTGGCTCAGAAATATAACGAGACAACTATTTACACCAATCCATTTTTCTTTGGCAACCAATACTGACCCAAACATCCCATTGCTCACAGAGGACTGGTCTCGATACGGACGGAAAAGAGCGGGAGATGGGGCGGGAGAAAAGTGGTTGGAGAAAGGGGTTAAAAACGCCATTTTCAGTCGGGTACTTGGGTATTTGAAATAGGATAACATTTCTCAAAATCATGTAAATTGTGATAAAGATATACCAATGGGTGTAATTAGTTTACAGATATCGTTGTCTGTAGTCCAGAACTGGCCTCGTATTTAAATATAAACATGCGTAAAATGACATGTTTCTGTGGCAACCTTCTAAAAATCCAATGAGGTATTAATTGAAACGACTTCATATCTGACTTGCATGTTTAGTTGTATAAGGCAAACACATTGAATGTGCTTGCCTTATACAACAGATGGTAATCGTTACCATGCAGATATGCGGATTGGTAAATTATAACCACAATATCATTTTCAATTTCAGTTCAAAGCACACCCGGTGTCTGCAAGTAAACATGTCAACCTATATTTGAAGTATAGATCGAGAATGGTTCCTATAAAGTATTCGTATTTTGACATGCAGAGAAATAAAGTCAATGTATCCAATGATGGTTAAATTCATGAACTTTCAGATGGATATGATAAATATACAGTCAACAATTGTCATGTTTTTTAAAAATTTTCATGTGTATATTAAAATCAACAAATTCAATTTTGTTATTATTTATTTATTAAATGGAAAATGGAAATACACAATGATTTGAAGTGGTATACCAACAGATGCTTGTATTTTCTCGTTTTTTGTTTTTTGTTTTTTATTAGTTTTGCCTAAGAATAAAACATACTTGCCCACATTATGGCTCCCGTTGCCATCATTTAAATACCTTATTTTGAAAAAAAAAGAAAAGAAAAGAAAAAAAAGCACCTTGCAATTCTACTTTCAAACTGAAGTTTATTATTATTATTATTATTATTATTATTATTATTATTATTATTATTATTATTATTATAAAAAGGACTTGGGAGTAACTATCGCTCTGAGACCCGGCTCTGCGATCAGTATATTTAGACAATAGACCATGACGGGAAGGCATTATCATGAAATTAATGGGCCTGGAACCCCGCGCCCGTAGGTTATTGGTTGTAGCGATACCACAGACTGTACTGACTTCGGTTTGGGTCTTGGATTATTCGGCTAGAAATGAGCTTACTGGTTCAGTTCTGTGACAAGGGGATTTCGGCCCTTTAAGCTGGTCTGACCGCCGCTGCTTCTGTTTGTCTATCAATTATATCGAGGACCTATTAATGACCACTGTGACACACCTTATCAGCATCAGATAAATGTTGATGGTACGAGGACAAATCACAGATGGAGACCTGTGGTTTACAGGGCTGTCTACTTTATGCCAGGCAAAATGGTCATATCCGTGCAAGTCCGGCATACCTAGTTTCACATGCTGCATGTACTGGTACATCCTAGACACATAGAGTAAGCACAGGCTTACTCTATGCTAGACATGTGGACACACTTGGCTATGTATATACTGTTGGGAGATCGTTATTAATTCCTATGCTGGAAAAGTTCTGTGTCAAATATTAGTGTATACGCACAAGTATAACTTTTTTTCCGAAAAAAATCTTTACATCAATGTAGTAGTATACTTCAGGATAGAACTGTCAAAACTGCGCGGTAATCTTTAAATGTGGGAGTTTGTCTTGCGACTTATTATCTTGCTCCTTCCTCTCAGTGGGAGGGGGAGCAGTCTTCCAGCACCACAGGTGCCTGTTTGATCAAATGTCGAGACAATATTGCACCAGTCTTGCCTGCTAAACACTGTTAATAGCAGGCAAGACTGGTGCAATATTGTCTCGACATTTGACATGCCCGTACCAAGGACATAGATGTGAAGATTAGCAGTAATCAAAGTGTGTGTGTCAACTGAAGGAAGGAAAGAAAGAAAGAAAGAAAGAAAGAAAGAAAGAAAGAAAGAAAGAAAGAAACAGAGAAAGAAAGAAAAAAAAGAAAGAAAGAAAGACAGAAAAACAAGAAAGTGTGTGTTGACACACACTTTAATAATATACATGTTTATAACTTGTAAATACTGAAATATTGTAAAATCTTCAAGACTCTTACTCTATGTTCCCACGGTCACACGGAACGTCGTTCACCTGACTACTCTCTTCTCCAGAAATGAAAGGAAAACATCACAATTATGAAATCGTTATCAACGTTAGGCCTACCACAATTTTGCATTTCGACCCGAAGATTGTCGAGAAATCACTTAAACACATGCAGTTGCAGAGTTTCTCTGCGAAACACGGACAGCAAAGTGTCTATCGGGCTACACATTTTAATTAATTTCCACGTTCGCATCAACATCCAATTATGTCAAAATTGACGGAGTCCTCCTGCGCAAAATTTCACAAAGATCTAGTGCCTGAGAACTGTAAAATTATCCGGATTGTCTCCCGAAAAGTCCCAGTCCCGGGTCCTCTGCCTGAGTTTGAAATCACTCTCCCCTCCCTTAGTGTCTGTCTAAAAATCGATGTTCTGCTCTGTGGTTTCCGCCCCTTGTATTTTGTTATAAGCTATGCTATGCGTGCGTTTGTCTTTCCAATGAATCATTCTTCAAGTGATTTCTCGTCAATCCGCGGGTCTAAATCAAAATTCTGGAAGGCCTAACGATGATAACCATTCATGAACGCCCACGTTGATGACTTTCTGCCCAAGTGACAACAACGCGGTTGTTGATGTGAAAGAAAGTCACGTTGAGGCCCATGCAGATAGAAAGACATAGGCCTAACTTGTTGTGATTGGTTATTGGTTAATAATTTCAGTAACGTGAACTGGAAGCAACTGGCTTTCCCTGTAGTTGGTCATCTTCGAGGTGAGTTTTTTTTTTTTTTTTGCTGCCAGGAGGTTACACGCTTCATGACGGGTGGTCAAATGCTTGGATGCGTAGGCTTATATGTGTATTCTGTTGTCATACAATAACGATTAATGAATAATGCAAAGGGGCCTATCCCTATTAGCCATGGGGTGATTGGGGCAAGAGGCCTCCCTTGAGTTACTCCATGGCCTAGATGTCAGTTGATCCCACTCGTGTGTTATCCAATATGGCCAAATGTCCACCTGCATGGAAGTTTCAGTTCATCAGTGAGGGGCGCATCATAGCACTACTTGTCTTAAGTTACCGCAGGAGAGGAGGGAAGGGCGCGTCTTACCCCGAGGGATATCTGGCCCCGCACCTATTCCCCTATATGATGGTCTTTCTCATGTGTGTGTTTGGGATCGTGTCCTCAATAAGCCTGTTTGTAGCCCTATAGATTTTAGTAAGGAAAATAGGTTTCCTCGATATTGATATACATGTGGAAAAAAATGGATACCGTCCACTGTGACAAAACACGTCATATGGGGCGTTTTAACTATCATAATGGAAATTATGATTATAATCAATGATAACGAATTATTGGACCTGACCTAGCCTACACGTGATCATGTGTCCCGCACAATAATGGTGTTAACAAGCCTAACATTTGCTTGCATAGAGGTTTCAGACTACCACTGCAGTGCTCACCATCTGCAGCATTTCAGGGAGTTCTTGCTTGGGGCGTTTCATCCCGACCTCCTCCCCCCCCCCCCCCCCCCCTTTTTTTTTTTTTCAGCCACCCCGAAAAATTGTCACTACATACTTAAACACACCATTTCACACCTAAATTTTCATAATTGTCTGGGAAGGACCCCCGACCCCCTTCTCAACAAAACAAATCAATGATCTGGTCACATCCCCATTGTCCAGATTCCCGGATCAGACCTTGGACACTGAGAATAATCTACTTTCCCATGCATTACCATTTTTATACGAAGTTGAACTAGAGGACTTGGTTAATTTTGATATTTACGTTGATGTTTGGTATAATGAAATTGCTGATATGAAAATGTGTTGCCCAAATGAACAAAGCTTTGCTGACACATTTTCGCTCAATGGTTTCTTCTGCCTGTATAAGCCTTTAATTTAGGGCTATCGCCTTCTCTTATAGATCTGTGTTTAGGATAAAAAAAATAGATTTTCGTCAATCTGGAGATGGAAATTAAAAATTCAGATAGGTCTATCGTTGATAATAGTATTTCATGAACTGCAGGAAGGAATTGCTATGTAAAATGCAAATGTGTGACGTAACCTGGGATGTGACCTGTCAATCACTTAACCTGGTCTCTCTTGCAATAACGGAGCTCATGTAAGGCCAGTTATGGGCTTTAAGGTAGCGGAGGGGATTGAGCTATAACGGCAAAATCGTGACCCGACAGAAAATGAGTTTTTTCCATTTCCGTAAAGTTTGTCACTTTAACTTTCTTGTCACCAAACATGAATACTTAAAAAGCAAAATTTATGTGATAAAAAGGGGAAAAAACATGACCATGTTTTAGCTGGCTGCAGCATGAGCATGTCTGTTTACAAATGTATGGTAATTAGTCCGCCAAAGTTTGGATAGCAGTCGGCTGCTTTCCACAATCCAGGACCGTAGCAACGACAAGCGACCAACTGTGACATTTTGATGTGCGCTGCTACCAATTCTTGTATAAGCTGCTTGACAAGATTAGGACTGATTAATTGGTTTGTTGTGGTGATCAAATGGCCATGTAGATAATTAAATCGATGGGCTCATGTTTTCCTTCTCAGAGTGTGATAAAAAAAAATAAAATAAGGGACGATAAAAGGTGGCAATTGTCAAAACGGCACCTGGCGATGGACGTGAGCCTCAGTGTGTTTTCAATGAAGGCGATTTTAACCTATGCGTAAATCGTTACTCAGAATCATGGCATTGTATACATTATAAAGGCTTACAACCCTTTCTACAGTCTTGCCCTATCCAAGACCAATTTGCTTTTAATGTTTTTTGGCAAAAAGTACACATGACGATCGAGGAATCCTAACACTGGACCACTTGGCTATAAATATGCCGCAAACTATAAAAGCGGGGATTCGATTCAGCGTAAATAATTTTATCTGCCTTCAATAATTATATGTGCCTTTACCTGAATGTGAAACGGTGAATAGCATTAAATGTTAGCCTTGAAGTAAATTTGTATGAAACACACGCCTCCACTAAAACTGGTATCGTCTGTACCGCTGTCGCATTTTGTGGAACTGGAAGACCGGCACATTGCACATGCACGGACTTGCCCACTTCATACAGGGGTGTTTCGAAGTACACTGAGCAAGGGGACAGAAAAAAAAAGCTTAAAAAAAATTGACCATCAGGGGGATAAAATAATCAGATTACTGGTAAATGACTGCGAAAAGCGACTCTGCACTCTGCTTTTAGCTGGTTGATCGGTCACATAAAATTATTTTGTCTCACTGTGCGCGGCATGTTCCAATACCAGTCGCCCGCACTCACCCATCAGGAAGTTTCGGTTTTGTGTCTCGATCAGTTTATTGCAGTTCAAGGGTGAGCCAACTATCTTTCAGTGGGCTAGTTATCTCCACAAAATGAAAAATATGTTACATGAGTGGCAAGGTTTCGAATGGCAATACGCGAGAAAAACATGGCAAAGTGCATCGCATTCTTTATCACAAGGAAGGCGCTAATATGTGGAGGAACCAATGAAATAGGCTTGGCGTATTCTATTGTGCTCCCGGCAAAAACAACAAAAAAACAAAAAAAACAAAAACAAAAACAAAAACGCACAAGCCAAGGCCACGAAGAACACACTCCCTCACGATGCCCATCCCTTTCTCAATTTTGTGGGATATGGAAACTTTCTTGACTACCAGACAGACTCGCTCTGCGTAATTTTAAAATTGCACTTGAAGTGCGTGTCGCCAGGTAACCAAACACAGTCCGTCTTGGCAGGCAAGAAAGTTTTACCCTTGCGCACGAAGTGTAGCGTCATCACTTTGCATCTGAGCGTGGTCTGGTGCATTATATTGATCTATGGAACCGTCAGGGTCTGATCAAAGACTACTTCAGCAAATCAATGGATTAGGTTATTCAATCTAGCAATACACTTTAATCACCAATACAACATTGAAACTAATGGATTCTCAACACATATAAAACGTTCGCTTTTTTTTGTTTTTGTTTTTTGTTTTTGTTTTGTTTTTGTTTTGTTTTGTTTCTTCTTTGAAGTACAATTTATCCTGGGAGTGTTTGTTTATCAGTAACTGGACTATTGTCTTAAATGTTACGTCAACACTTTTTTCACATTGTCATCCATCTGCTTCCTTTTCTTCCGTGATCGTGGCATGTCGATTTTTCCGACTTTCTTTTCGGTAAGGTCGCAAGTAGTCCAAGACACTGAATGGCGAATGTCCCATCCATGCCGTTAATAAAGCCATGTTGTTCTTTGATCCAATGTGATGAGAAGTGAGTGAGCAACTCCTGCCTACCGGGCAGCCTTCTGAGTAGAGCAAGCTGTGAAACTGCAACCCGTTTGTTCACGCGGCGCCATATGCAAACAATGTTGCTAGGGTCAAGGTGATGGCACCTTCGGGTCACGTGGCTAATCCGCTTTCGAATCCCCCTTTGAAGCTGTCCCATTCGCGTGGAAACCCGACTGACAAGCTTTCGAGTGTGGCTGCATCTTGTGTCATTCGGGTAAATAGCTGCTTTTTTAAGCCAATAAACATCATTGTATGTTGGAAACTATACATCAAAGATGTTGATTGACCTTTCTTCGAAGTACTGAGACCAAAACGGACCGAATTTGGAAAGCTGTATGGTCATTATGGCCAACAATGTGCGAAAAAAGGGCCTCAAATCTTTCAACGCCGATTTCTCGGAATGAAGTTTTCTGCTTATGAATCAATTTTGTGGACAGCGTCAATAAAAAGCTAATTGATCGATCTGCTTCAAATAATCGTCTTTTGAAAGATAAATATATTATCTGGGAACCGTTTTTTTTGTTTTTCCGTCAGATGTCCCCTTCCGAGACTTTTGTAGCTCATAAAATGAAGTAACTGTTGATGTTTAAAATGATGATCAAAGAATTCGATAATTCTGTTATTATGTATTTCATTTGTAAACAAAAAATACGGTTCCTGCATATTGGTCTATACTTTAATTTTACATAGGTAATACACTTTTTTATCCATTATTTTTAAAGAAATGCTGACAAAATGTCACATCTGATACCCTCTTGTAAACGGGCGTATAAAGCCCTTGAAAATTATCGTATCGATATGAAACTTCTTTCTAACAAATCTCGATGTCTGAACAATGAATAAAATGTATGGTTTGGTGGGTGAAATGTGAAACATAGTTCATCTATGCAACGTCAAAGTCGCAGGACCGCTGCGCGAGGCTCAATCCCCTCCGCTACCTTAACCGGCCTCCGAATTCTTCATATGATTTTTGCCAAATGGAAAATTAATACATTTTACGAAACAGCTGGACTCAGTAGCTTAATGGCAATGACAAGTGCTCTGACCACCAAGTGGCTTATAGTGAACTTTCGGAAGTGTCAATCATTATGCATGATGTCAGCCTCACTACATGATTCCACATATCAGGCCAGGAAGTGAGTAACACCTCAGCCACTGCTACCATGGACAGGCCTGGGTAACAAGGAGAGATGAAGGAAGCTAATTGTCACATAACCCCTCTGTACGATGACATCACAAAAACGAGTGAAAAATTTGAAAAGTTTAATTTTACTTGGTTGTCTGAAGTTGATAGTTTCATTTTCTTTGTATTAATAGTTTTCTTACATTGTCACGAAAAATCATGTTTCACTTACACTTTCTTGTACTATGTTCAAATCTACCTCAAGTTATGTCTCAATACACGCTTCCAAATGTGGGATGGATTGGGACAGGAAATTTGATGAGTAGAACGAAGCCTTATGTCATAAAATCAATAACATTTATAAGACTTTATAAATGCAAGACTTAAACACCAAATTTTGCCTGCATTACCTTGAGTCCATGATAGAATTTACCAAAGATAAAAACAAGTGTTGTATACGTGTTCGACGGGAAAAAGATCTATATTCAGCTGGATGGTGTTTTCAGATTAATGTAAATGCAGCTCTTTTTACTGGATAACTGTCCTTTGTATTCATTTTTGTTATGTCATATTTTAAGTAAAGGTGGATTTAAATGTTCGCCATCTTGTGTGTGTGTGTGTGTGTGTGTGTGTGTGTAATGAGGCGTGTTAAATGACGTTATTTTCGATGGAAGTGGTTGTTCCGTATATGATTGCCAGTTGTTCCTACAATCCAAGAGTGGCATATACACAAGAATATTGTATGTTCCTGTGTAGTTCGTCATCTAAATCTGTTGGGACTCTTGTGATTCAGATAGTGTCGCTGGGCTTGCTAGCAATGTTACTGTGAGCCTGTTATTGTTTGGTAAATGATGAAATCGGTGGTTTAGTTTAGTTGGCATGCATATGATAGTATTTGAGTGGTCATATGGATCATTTCGGCATTCCAGCAATCTTTGGCCCTAATGATGCGTACAATCTGTATGAAAATTTTCAATAGTCCAAGGTTTAATACTAATCTGAACATTCATCAAATACATTTAAGTTTTTCAGATACAAGTAAATTGTTCATATAAACTTTAACATTGAAAAGGGTGAAGGGTAATACGGTGGAATTGTCCTGTGGTGGTCATAAGATGCCCTTCATTACAAATTAATACTTCAATAGCAAGTAGAGAAGAGCTGGAACATATTTACACGAGTCTCAATAAATCATGAGCGTAATGGAGTGAAATATAAACAGACATGTCATTAAATTAGTTCCAATTCAAGAATACAAATAGGAAATAATTTTACATTGGATAGATTGAAATTGTCCTTAGGTGTCCATATGGGTCATTTTGGCAGTTGGGTAATCATTGGCCCTAATTAGACGTACAAGCCATATGAAAGGTTTAAATATTCTAATGCCTAATACTAATCTGAACATTGATAAGTATATTAAAGTTTTATACATTCAAGAAAATCGTTTCTAGAAACTTTAGCATTGAAAAGGGTTTCTATGGTGAAATTGTCCTCAGGTGTCCATGTGATGCTCTGGAGCATAAATACACAGAGAATCAACAAATCACCATAGGAATAGGGTAAAATATCAACAAAGTTGTCATTAAATTGGTTCCAAGTCAAGAATTCAAATAGGAAATGATTTTGTATTGGATATATTGAAATGGTCTTGAGGTGTCCATATTGGTCATTTCAGCACTTGGACAATCTTTGGCCCTTATTAGTGGTACAAACTAATGAAAGGTTTAAATATTCCAATGTCTAATGCTAATCTGAACATTTATAAAATACATTAAAGTTGTCCACATGCAGGGAAATCGTTTATATAAACTTTAACATTGAAAAGGGTTGTATGGTGAAATTGTCCTGAGGTGTCCATAAGATGCTGTCAACACCAGTCAATACTTCAATAGGAAAAAGAGGAGAGCTGGAACATAATTAGGCAAGAATAAAAAAATCACCATGGGTATGGGGTAAAATATCAACAGAGTTGTCATTAAATTGGTTCCAAGTCAAAAATTTTAATAGGAAATGATTTTGTATTGGATATATTGAAATTGTCCTGAGGTGTCCATATTGGTCATTTCAGCATTTGCACAGTCTTTGGCCCTTATAAGTGGTACAAACCATGTGTAAGTTTTCAATATTCAAATGTCTAATATTAATCTGAAAATTTATAAAATACATTAAAGTTTTTCACATGCACAGAATTCGTTTATATTTAACTTTAACATTGACAAAGGTTTGTATTGAGAAATTGTCCTGAGGTGTCCATAAGATACCTTCATCACCAATCGACACTTCAATAGCAAAGAGAGTAGACCTGGAACATAATTACACAAGAACCAGTGAATTGCAAGAGGAATAGGGTGAAATATAAAAAGAGATGTGAAAAATTTGGTCGCAAGTCATCCATACAAATATGAAATGATTTTGCATTGGATAGATTGAAATTGTCCTGAGGTGTCCATCTTCGTCATTTAAGTATTTGGGCAATCTTTGGCCCTAATTAGACGAACAAACCATGTGAAAGTTTTCAATATTCCAAAGTGTAATACTAATCTGACCATTTATATGTACATGGAATTTATTTTCATGCAAGGAAATATTTATTATAACTTTTAACATTAAAAAGGGTTGCATGGTGAGATTGTCCTGAGGTGTCCATAAGATAACCTCAACACAAATCAATACTTCAATAGCAAAGAAGAGAGGTGGAACATACTTACACAAGAACCAATAATCGCGAGGAATAGGGTGAAATATCAACAGAGATGTCAATAAATTGGTCCCAAGACAACAATACAAATAGGAAATGATTTTGCGTTGGATATATTGAAATGGTCCTGAGGTATCCATGTTACTCATTGCAGCATTTGGACAATCTTTGGCCCTAATTACACGTACAAACCATGTGAAAGTTTTCAAAATTCCAAAGTGTAATACTTATGTGAACATTTCAAAAATACATTAAAGTTGTTCACATGCAGGGAAATCGTTTATATCAACTTTAACATGGAAAATAGTTGGATGGTGAAATTGTTCTGAGGTGTCCATAAGATACCTTCATCACAAATCAATACTTCAATAGCAAGTAGAGAAGAGCTGGAACATATTTACACGAGTCTCAATAAATCATGAGCGTAATGGAGTGAAATATAAACAGACATGTCATTAAATTAGTTCCAATTCAAGAATACAAATAGGAAATGATTTTACATTGGATAGATTGAAATTTTCCTGAGGTGTCCATATGGGTCATTTTGGCAGTTGGGTAATCATTGGCTCTAATTAGACGTACAAGCCATATGAAAGGTTCAAATATTCTAATGCCTATCGAACATTGATAAGTATATTAAAGTTTTATACATTCAAGAAAATCGTTTCTAGAAACTTTAGCATTGAAAAGGGTTTCTATGGTGAAATTGTCCTCAGGTGTCCATGTGATGCTCTGGAGCATAAATACACAGAGAATCAACAAATCACCATAGGAATAGGGTAAAATATCAACAGAGTTGTCATTAAATTGGATCCAAGTCAAGAATTCAAATAGGAAATGATTTTGTATTGGATATATTGAAATGGTCCTGAGGTGTCCATATTGATCATTGCAGCATTTGGACAATCTTTGGCCCTAATTACACGTACAAACCATATGAAAGTTTTCAATATTCCAAAGTGTAATACTTATCTGACCATTTATATATACATTGATTTTTTTTACATGCAAGGGAATCATTCATATAAACTTTAACATTTTAAAAAGGGTCGTACGGTGATATTGTCCTGAGGTGTCCATAAGATATTTTCATCATCAATCGATACTTCAATAGGACAGAGACTAGAGCTGGAACATGATTACACAAGAAGCAATAGGTCGCAAGAGGAATAGGGTGAAATATATATAGAGATGTCAATAATTTAGTCCCAAGTCATCCATGTAAATATGAAATGATTTTGTATTAGATATATTGAAATTGTCCTGAGGTGTCCATATTGGACACTTCAGCACTTGGGCAATCATTGGCCGTAGTTAGACATACAAACCATATGAAAGTTTTCAATATTCCAATGTCTAATACTAATATGAACATTTAAAAAATACATTAAACATGCAGGGAAATCGTTTATTTATATCAACTTTAACATGGAAAAGGGTTGTATGGTGAAATTGTCCCGAGGTGTCCATAAGGTACCTTCATAGAAAAATCAATAATTCAATAGCAAAGAGAGGAGAGCTGGAACATAATTATACGAGTCCCAATAAATGATGAGAGTAACAGAGTGAAATATCAACAGAGATGCCATTAAATTGGTCACAAGTCAGGAATTAAACTAGGAAATGATTTTGCATTGATAGATTGAAAGGTGTCCATATTGGTCATTTCGGCATTTGGACAATCCCTGGCCATTATTAGACCTAAAAACCACATGAAAGATTTCAATATTCCAATGTTTAATACTAATATGAACATTTAAAAAAATACATTAAAGTTTGTTTTTTTTTCATGTAAGGAAATCGTTTATATCAACTTTAACATCGAAAAAGGTTGTATGGTAAAATTGTCCTGAGGTGTCCATAAGATACCTTAATCACAAATCAATACTGAAATAGCAAAAAGAGAGCTGAAACACAATTACGCAAAACTCAAAACATTATAACAGGAATATGGTGAGATCAGAGATGTCATAACATAAATTCCAAGTCAGCAATACAAATAAGAAATCATTTTGTATTGGGTGGATCCAAATTGTCCTGAGGTGTCCATAGGGATCATTTCAGCATTTGGGCAATCTTTGGCCCTAATTATCCGTGCAAACTGTATTAAAGTTTGATTTATTCTAATGTCTAATACTAATCTGAACATTCATAAAATACATTAAAGCTTTTTGGACGCAAGGAAATCGTTATATATACTTTTACATTGAAAAAGGTTGTAGGGGTGTATGGTTAAAATTGTCCTGAGGTGTCCATAAGATACCTTCTTCAGCAACCCATACATCACTAGCAAAGACAAGAGAACTGGAACATAATTACTCAAGAATCAATGAATCACGAGAGGAATAGGGTGAAATATAAGAAGATATATGAATAAATTGGTCCCAAGTCATCAATACAAATACGAAATGATTTTGCATTGGATAGATTGAAATTGTCCTGAGGTGTTCATATAGGTCATTTTGGCAATTTGGGGTCTAATTAGACGTACAAATATATGAAATATAAGAACATTTAAATATAAAATATTTAAATGTTCCAATGTCTAACACGAATCTGAACATACATAAAATATATTAAAGTGTTCCCCATGCAGGGAAATCGTGTATATAAACTTCAACATTGAAAAGGGTTGTATGGTGAAATTGTCCTGAGGTGTCCATAAGATACCTTCATTACAAATCAATACTTCAAAGCAAAGAGAGAAGAGCTGGAATACAATTACACAAGACTCAAGCAATCACGAGAGGAATAGGGTGAAATATAAACAGAGATGTGATTATATTAGTGCCATGAAATTGAAATATGAAGTGATTTTGCATTGGATTGATTGAAATTGTCCTGAGGTGTCTATATGGGTCATTTGGGCATTCGGGCTTCAGAGAAATTTTTTTAAGATTTTGCCCCAAAAATTTACAAAAAAATCATAAAAAATCTAAAAATCACTGGACCGTGACCATTTGAAGAAATTTGATAGAAACCCACCCAAGGTACATTCGCACCAAGTTTGAAGTGAATCTGACCAGTGGTTTTGAAGAAATAGTCGATATATGTAAATTGTGGACGACGGACGGCCGGACGGACAAAGGATGCCTAACCATAACATAAGCTCAGCCGACTGACAAATCAGCTGAGCTAAAAATGAGATGAGGTACAAATGTTTAAAGGGTAAAGTCATGTGTTATTGTTGTAAAGTGGGCTAGTTTCTGTTGGAACGAGTTATTCATTGGACTATAAAAGACAGCCAAAGGCTATATGTTTAAATACAGACCAGTAGGACAATATTTAGTCCAACTTCCTTAAAAATATATTGTAAATAAGATAATAAAAATAAGATGTGCTATTTATATATCTTTGGCACAGTTTTATGAATCACCGAAAATGACTCACTTTATTTTGGGAGGTCTGGAGAAGCAAACCCAGAACATCCATGTGAAGCGAACCACGTGCACATGTTTGAAGGTTTATGTTTTTGTCATTAAAAAAACAATAGAAGGATATCAAGGCCTATGTTGCTCTGGATTAGTTTACATTAAACTTTTTCGCTCGCTGATATTTAATGGTTGGATAATTTTGAGTCAAAAATAAAGAAATAACATGCCAAGTTTCGTTTTTGGGGTTCAAACAAATGAAAATTATTGAAATATATATATATATATATATATATATATATATATATATATATATACCCTTCAACATCAAGTTTTCCTTCCAATAAAAAGTCCACATTTTGATTACATATTGAAGCATATGTTGATTTCATTTTTTTTCTAGGTTTCTTATTTTCCTCTTTTCCAAGAGAAAATGGAAAATAGTGCGAGGAATGTGACTGTCTAGCATTATTTACCAAGGTGCAATGTAGCATACATAGGAATCTGCGTGTAGCGTCACAGTCCTCTACACTCAACATCAAGTTTTCCTTCCAATAAAAAGTCCACATTTTGATTACATATTGAAGCATATGTTGATTTCATTTTCTTTCTAGGTTTCTTATTTTCCTCTTTTCCAAGAGAAAATGGAAAATAGTGCGAGGAATGTGACTGTCTAGCATTATTTACCAAGGTGCAATGTAGCATACATAGGAATCTGCGTGTAGCGTCACAGTCCTCTACACTAAAAAAAAATGGCTGCATTGGATAGGTACTTGCTTTATACGGGGTTTGAAGTCACAGCAATAGATTTGTACATATATATTGAATGCACCTATGTACAAGGAGACGCAAATCTTAGCACAGAAAAAAAAAGAAATGTTTGTATGTTTTGCTAATTATGAACAATAATTGCTTGGTTAAAATGTGTTGTTGGTTCTTTAGAATATATTGAAATTGTATTGTATAATCTGTAACAATGCTGGACTGCGTACAAACTGAAGAAAATGGGGTAGGCCTACGCTTCAACAAAACGGTAGCAATAAGTTTTTTTTTTAACATAACATGACGGTCGCTGGTCGAGTTAGACAGGTAAAGCCAAGGCATTATTGAGGTGAAAGAAAAAAAGAAACTGGCTTATGGGACCACAGGTAGGTGATCGCATTAGACAGAAAGTCGTTATATGGAGGTGGTCGCAACGGCAGATTCCAGGTACATGCTTTTAATGCAAACCTGGCTTGTGTTTGTGCATGCGTGTTAGAAGTTTCTTTAAAGACAAAAAAAATATAAAAATTTAGGGCAGTGACCATGTTTGAGATAATTTGATAGTGTTTACGAAAATGCCGAGTTGAATGAAATCGAAAGGTGGGCCTGATAGCAAGATCGGCTACACACGCAAATTACATATATTTTACATACATACATTCAAGGCAGGCGACAAACTTTTCTTTTCTATTTGACTGCCCTCTGTTGTGAATGAAAGGAACTAAATTTGTCCTGAGGTGTCCACTTTGTTCTGAGCTGTCCGTGTCTGAGGTGTCCGTTGCGCGCTTGATAGTCAGATGTTATACTCTTGCCAAAATGTGCGTTTATATTCCATTTCTCTCTAAATTCTGTATATTATAGTACTGATCCACCTCTTCCTAACAAGTGATAAATTGTTAAAGACCAGTAACATCCACTCTCCCCAGTAGACAGAATTTGCAGATTATCAAATGAGTATGGTACCACAAATGCTGATTCCATACCTTTGGTTCTTTTTCAAATGCTGCTTTACTCAATTCTTTGCACCTTCAGCCAAGAAACCAATTTAATATTCTGGGTTGTGAACTTTTTACGTCAAATTATATTTTCATATTTCTGTTCACAGCCAACATCTAACTATTTCTTTCCATGAAGCTGTTTCAGTAGCATGCTGTCTTTTTGCCGGTTATGCTTTCAAAGAATTAAAATGTGGTGATAAATGGGGGGGGGGGGGGGGGGGGACTTTCAGCAGTATTTATCAATACATTAGTTTGGTCTGGGTTTTTTTCTACGTCAGAGGAATTTATGTATGCTGGCATTCAGTTCTATAATTACTTTCCCCCCTGGTCCTGGCAGTATACGTGCTATTTGATTTGATTGTGGTTATGCAATGCTTTCATTATCTGTATCTTTCACAGGATGGTTAAGCCTATGTTTTACAAGATTTTTATGATCTGTTTGGACTTTTTTCACTTTTGGTTCAAAGTTTAGTTATAGCTGTTGAAATGTGCACTCCCAGTATTGTGATAGGCTTATTTGTCTATCATAAGTTTGACTCTGGCGCTAAAGTTCCTTATATTTCGTGTGCACACCCTAGCTTCAGTAGTTTCGTTTTTCCAAATACGTTTCCCTATCCCGATATTTCTTGAAATTTAGTTAATATTAAGAATGCGTCAGGTAAGAATGGTTCAGCATGATGTAACAGTGATGTGTCGTCTCAGCATGATGTAGCAGTGATGTGTCGTCTCAGCATGATGTAGCAGTGATGTGTCGTTTCAGCATGATGTAGCAGTGAAATGTCGTCTGCTTGCTCGGTTAACTCTTTCAGGGCCACATTTTGGATTGAGTCACCAATTTTCCTCCTCACCCTTTGGGCGTAAAAATGAGTTATGAAACAGACAGTTTACAGAGTCTACTGTTCCTCAAGCTTTCTAATTATCATTAATTTTGTTGTTTAGTTGCAGCCTCGACACTTAGTCAGTGAACCATAGGCATGTAGATCATTTCATGAATGCATGGGTATTATGATCTCTAATTGTTTCCAGTCATCATTTCTAAGTTATAATGCCACTATAACTCGGTGGTTAAAGCATGAATGAGCAGAAAAGTGTATGTCAAGGCATATATCATGGACATTACCTCACATAGAAAAAAAATTCTTGTATCTGTATTTTCAAGTTGCTGATGTTATCAGATTCATCATCACAGCTTGGTATTTTCTTTCAATTAATTATACATTCTTGTGTCTGTATCACTAAGTTGCTGCTGTGAACATGACCATCATTAAAAGATCTAATCATATTCGACATTACAGCTTGGTATTTTCTTTCAATTGTATATATATATATATATATATGACTGACAGTAGCTTGCAAATACTGTCCGAATTACTGCGGTTTTTAGACAAGTGGTCCCTCCAATTGTAGTTTTTTACTGTAAGAAGTGGGGATTTGCTGACTTGTAAGTACGTGCATATGCTTCCACGGAAATACTCAAAGTTTCAGCTCTCATGTTGTATGATGATATGCACAGAGTCCTGGCAGTCCAGCACCTGTTCATCACAACATTCACAAGTTGTATCATGATCGCCACAGAGTCCATGCAGTCCAGAACCCACTAGTCATTAAATTCACACAATGTATGATGCTCTGCTGAGTCCGTGTAGTTCAGGACCTACTGCACATTAAAATACGTGTTGTATGATGATATCCAGAGAGTCCATGTATTCCAGCGCCTGCCGGTCATTACATTCACATGTTGTATAATGGTGTGCAGAGAGTCCATGTTGTCCAGCGCCTACCGGTCATTACATTCACATGTTGTATAATGGTGTGCAGAGAGTCCATGTTGTCCAGCGCCTACCGGTCATTACATTCACATGTTGTATAATGGTGTGCAGAGAGTCCATGTTGTCCAGCGCCTACCGGTCATTACATTCACATGTTGTATAATGGTGTGCAGAGAGTCCATGTTGTCCAGCGCCTACCGGTCATTACATTCACATGTTGTATAATGGTGTGCAGAGAGTCCATGTTGTCCAGCGCCTACCGGTCATTACATTCACATGTTGTGTAATGGTGTGCATTGAGTCCATGTATTCCGGCGCCTACCGGTCATTACATTCACATGTTGTGTAATAGTGTGCACAGAGTCCATGTTGTCCAGCGCCTACCGGTCATTACATTCACATGTTGTATAATGGTGTGCAGAGAGTCCATGTATTCCAGCGCCTACCGGTCATTACATTTACATGTTGTGTAATGGTGTGCATAGAGTCCATGTACTCCGGCGCCTACCGGTCATTACATTCACATGTTGTATAATGGTGTGCAGAGGGTCCATGTTGTCCAGCGCCCACCGGTCATTACATTCACATGTTGTATAATGGTGTGCATAGAGTCCATGTAGTCCGGCGCCTACCGGTCATTACATTCACATGTTGTGTAATGGTGTGCACAGAGTCCATGTTGTCCAGCGCCTACCGGTCATTACATTTACATGTTGTGTAATGGTGTGCAGAGAGTCCATGTGGTCCAGCACCTACTGGTTTTTAGATTCTGGAATGATTATTATCATGAAAACAGAGGTTTAAAGACTTTTGATGTACATGTACTCCTGTAAGTAAGCACCCTCCATAATGACAGGCAAACTTGCCGCCAAACGTCGAGTTCACGAAGAAAACCTGTCAGAAAAGACTCAGAAAAGCATATTTATTCCAATTGTAGCACATGTTCTAAAAGTAGTACACTCCGAACTTTTCATTTCTGCTTTACTATGATTGTTAAATTTAATAGTGAGAGTTTGGTTGAATTGTGTTCAATCCAAATTTTATGGATGCAGATAGAACTTAATTCAAAGTCAATTTCTTGAAATTTGAGCCAAAAAAGCGGCATTTGGATTTTTTTTGTCTCAGAAAGAAAATGAAAACGTCAATGGCTTATGATGTATGGAGAATGAGCTGTAATAGCAAGGGTGATCAGGTCTTTTGAGATATGTAAATCACGTAGACTGTTAAGTGATTCGCTGTCATATTGTCTCAAACTTCTTCTTATGAAGTGCTAGAACTCATTGGTACATTGGAATGTACAGGCGTAGTGTGACTCTGCCAAGCCTAGCATTCCAAATTTAAAAAGCTTAGAAATGATTGTAACTACATCCGAGGAAAAACTTGGGATAACAAATGTATACACGATGAAAAAATCTTATTTAGAAAAATATATGCAACATTGAGAAAATACAATATAGATAGGGTACAATGAAAAAAACAAAGAAGCCCCTGCATGTTAAAAGCGAATGGTATTATATTACAGAAGAGTCAGGAAACCTTATTCCATCTCACTGCCGTCGCTGTTTCCTACTTTTCTCTCAAACCACACAAGTACATAGCAAAAACTAGGAAAGATGATTTGCTGCATAGCAAATCAGTGTGTGTGTCTTCAAAGCATATTGGTATGGCAATGTACAACTATTCCATAACACAGGAGTAGAAGTTGGAATGGCATCTCTATCTATTATTGCTTTAAAGTTATTCAAGATTTAAATTTTCTAGTGGTGCTATTTAGCATAATTTGAATTGCTACAACTTTTATTTTTAATTCATTAGGTGAGCAATGGTCAACAACCCCCTATTAGAAGTTGGAATAACATTTCTATCTACAAAAGTGTTGAAGATATCCAAGATTGAAAATTTCGAATGCTACTAATTCGCATAATTTAAATTGCTACAACTTTTGTTTCAGATTCATTACAAGTGCAATGGTCAACAACCTTCTAGTAGAAGTTGGAATGACATCTCCATCTATAATAGTTTTGAAGATATTCAAGATTGAAAATCTCGAATGCTACTAATTAACATAATTTAAATCGCTACAACTTTTGTTTTAGATTCATTACAAGTGCAATGGTCAACAACCTTCTAGTAGAAGTTGGAATGACATCTCCATCTATAATAGTTTTGAAGATATTCAAGTTTTAAAATTTCGAATGCTACTAATTAGCATAATTTAAATTGCTACAACTTTTGCTTTAGATTCATTAGATGCGCAATGGTCAATAACCCCCTAGTAGAAGTTAAAATGGCATCTCTGTCTATAATAGTTTTGAAGATATTCAAGTTTTGAAATTTCAAATGCTGCTAATTAGCATAATTTAAATTGCTACAACTTTTATTTGAAATTCTTTAGATGCCCAATGGTCAGGAACCACCCCAGTAGACGTTGGAATGACATATCTATCTCTTATACTTTTGAAGATATTAAAGATTTAAAATTTCAAATACCCCTAATTTGCATATTTTAAAGATCTTCATTCATCTGTATAAAACGGTCAAAGTTCTTGTATGCAGGTACAATCATGCCAAGTTTGGAGTTTCTATGTATAATAGTGTTCGAGAAAAGTGTCGAACAAATTTGCCGGTAAAGAAGAAAGAAAGAAAGAAAGAAAGAAAGAAAGAAAGAAAGAAAGAAAGAAAGAAAGAAAGAAAAAACAAAAAAGTGTGTGTTGACACACATACTTTAATGAGATTGGACACAACACACACCAGTGCTTTATTTGAATGCTATAACTCTCCAACCTCAGCAAACATTTCACATCGGTGTACAGCACGTTCAAAAATTCTAAACACCTCCCACTAAACCCTAACCTGTCCATTTTGCACCCATAGTGCATCCTTCCAAACCTTGTCATATGGGCTTGTTACATCCGTAAAAAGCCACAAACACTTTCATTGTTCTCTCTGTTCCAATCTCCAATACTCGCAACAAGGTAAAGACATTTGAAAACAATTCCAGTACCTGACCCAAAAAAACTACCCTGAATCTCTCTCAAGAATCCTCCCAAGTGCTAGACTATACAGACTCGCATTTTTTAACTTGCATGTTTTCAATGAACGGTGTCTGTACAACACCAATAACAACAAAACGTGTTGGCCTTTGTGCTGATACAATGATGTACAGTAAATATAATGGTTTCATCGCGGTAGATTTACTCAACATTAAAGTTTGAATATGGTATTTCAGCCAATCAGCATGAGCTTAGATCTACATGAATTGATTTTTACAACCTGCGGTTAAATTAGTGATTTGTATGGCCATGAGGGTAAATGCTGAGTAACTGGAAGCAGGAAAAATATCATATTTTCAGGATTTACAGCAAAAATAGGATGCATTCATATCTAAATGCAGTCCTACTCTAACACCTATTGAACAAAAGAGTGAGCCACCTGCATCAGGGCAGATCCATGTATTTAGCATGGTCACAAGTACTTTCTCAACAAAATGAACAACACAACCACACAATAATCTTAAGAAAATGTATTAACATATACTTGAAACATAAAGGATGCCTAAATTAATTAGAAATGGGCTCTCTTTTGGCTAAACAGGCGTTATTTATGGATGCTTATGTAGTATATAATACAAATCTGCCCTGATCATGGTGGAAGCATCAGTCTGTTGCCCCGGCAACACAGGAAGTGAGCAGGATCGCAGTTAAATATGAATGTCTCCTATTAACATGTTGGCTCCACTTGCACTGCTATGATGTATTACTGCGCCCATGACATATACCTTGCCCAAATACACACGTGACACTACTTCTAATACCTGGAGCTCAAAAGTTCACTGAACATTACCAGGTGATATTTCAGTATATGGTCAAGCTAAGGTGGTACTATCAGTTAAAGTATATATCAGATAGCCCCGCCCACAAAAGTTTGGCCTTTTTCCCCAAAATGCTAGTATGAAAATGTATGGTAAATGTAATATCCTATTCGAACCTGACGGGTTTTTTTTTCGGTGGTTGGTAATAACTGGTTCCTAAAAAGTGCGGTAGGAGGTATGGGAAGCTCAATGATCAACATAAATACATCTGAAAAAACAGCTTTTTCTCGCTGAAGTTTTGTCCTCAGAATGAGGCTATGCGGCCGATCAGGTGCAGTAAATAGTTCTTGGTTTTATATTGCTCACACCTTTGGGAGCCATTTACCTGTAATCAGCCCACTGTTTCAGCCAGACTATTACTTGGATTTACCAGCTTGTTTGTGTTGTTTGGTTTCACGTCTTTTTTCTATGATGGATTTTGTAAATAGAGGGCAAATCACATTTTCATACACAGTGACATGCTCGGAGCAAGTGTTTCCTGGCTATCACAGATAAACACTGGGATAACTTTTGATTCTATCTTGAGACTCGCCTTTTTATCTTGCACATTTTCAATGAAAAGTCTCTGACCAATCGCATACTTTACTTTAAAAAGGGACGCAACGAAAGTTATGCGCCTTTATGCTATCAAAATATACAGAAACTAGGAAAGATGAATTGCTGCACAGCAAATCAGTGTGTGTGTCTTTAAGGCATATCGGTATGGCAATGTACAACTAGTCCATAACTTAGGATTAGAAGTTGGAATGGCATCTCTATGTATTATAGCTTTGAAGTTATTCAAGATTTAAAATTGCTAATGGTGCTGTTTAACATAATTTGAATTGCTACAACTTTTATTTTTAATTCATTAGGTGCGCAAGGGTCAACAACCCCCTAGTAGAAGTTGGAATGACATCTCTATCTATAATAGTTTTGGAGATATCTCTATCTATAATAGTTTAGGAGATATTAAAGTTTTAAAATTTCCAGTGCTGCTAATAAGCATAATTTAAATTGCTACAACTTTTGTTTTAAATTCATTAGATGCGCACTGGTCAAGAACCCCCTAGTAGAAATTGGAATGACGTCTCTATCTGTTATACTTTTGAAGATATTCAAGATTTAAAATTTCAAATGCCCCTAATTTGCATAATTTGAAACATCTTAATCTCTCTGTATAAAACGGTCAAACTCCTTGTATAGAGGTACAATCATGCCAAGTTTGGAGTTTCTGTGTATAATAGTGTTCGATAAAAGTGTCGGACAAATTTGCTGGTAAAGAAAGAAAGAAAGAAAGAAAGAAAGAAAGAAAGAAAGAAAGAAAGAAAGAAAGAAAGAAAGAAAAAAAAGTGTGTGTTGAGACACACTTTAATTACAGCTGTCATTATTTGCTTTTGCTTGACTACATGCTTGGTTGGCCGTAAGAAGGGATCAGTATTATTCATGGCGGTCAAGCAACATGCTGGTCTTTCACCGCATCGCTTGCCAAGATTGCGAAATTAAAGCATACACTCACCATCTGGTGGATGTGACAAGAACTAAATATGTGCTGAGCAAAGCCATGACTGCGTTGAGGTACCTGCCATTGGCTTGCTGAGAACAGTCCTGTATCACAACATTATGAAAGAAAAACGATGGTAAGAAAGGACACTAAGAAAGTCATTTATGATTGCTCATGTTGGTTTTCTTCATTTCCATGACTGATGTCACAAAACGCAATACCTGTTTGCCACAAACTAGGCTACATGCAGCTTGTTTGTGCTGAAGATTGCTGGTCGTTCTCTGATGAAAAAGTAGGAATCACCATTGTTGGAGAACATCAGTGGTCGTATTCACACAAAAAGGGCTGGTATCAAGTTTAGGATCAAAATTGAAATCAACTTGTTGACCAAAAACTACTGAATCCTTGATCCAATAGCATAGTATCAACTCTAGCATGAACCAATGTATGTTCTCTGCCTAGCCCTAGGCTATGGCTATTGTGCAAAATAATGCTCAGCAATTCAGTATTATGACTTAATCTTAATTTGATCCAGATTTAAAGATAAAGTACTAGACCAAATTTAAGATTAACTTTTAAAATGGAACTGTTGAAGACAAAGTTCGTATTCTACCCAAAAACATATGATATATTAATTAATGCATGGCCGTGGACCTACTTATGGCTACTATCTTGTAGTGTCCATGCCCGTACGAATGCCTCATTTTGCTATAGAGAGAACACCAAATCCTCTTAAACTTACAACTAACTATAGGCCTAATATTTACTTATATGGACATATGCATCTGATTGCCGGTTGCAAATAATTTTATAACATTTTTTTAATTATGCCGTCCATACCTTTATTTAGTTAATGCTCGTTTGTATTCTCTCTCTCTCTCTCTATCTCTCTCTCTCTCTCTCTCTCTCTCTCTCTCTCTCTCTCTCTCTCTCTCTCTCTCTCTCTCTCTCTCTCTCAATTGTTGTACCTACAGCACAAAATTCATATAAGCCCTTACGAGTTTCACACCGAATTTATGAGATTTAATCTTTTTTTTGTATTCGAAAGCTTATCAATAAACCGTAAACGCCATTTATTCATTGGCATGGTTTAAACGGCTTGATTCAAGTGTGCAGCGGGCGTCTACTAACTCACCGGCTGAATCAAAGTTATTTATGGTAACAAACACACGGTGACAGTACACTGTATTTTCGTGGCGAAGTGCTGTAATGGTCATATTTGCTGAGTTGACAGTGAACGATCTGCACATCGCTGGTGAGTTATAGTGTTCTAATATCGTTTAGAATATTTTCCTCCATTATTATGCGATTGAAAATAGAGCTTTTCACAGACAGCGTGCACCAAGTCAGTCAGGCAGCCTCCCACCCACTGTGGAGGTTAGCCTCAAGGGACCTCCCCACGGCACGCTCTGTAAGCTTGCGGGTACCCGCAAGCTTACAGAGCGTGGGGACCTTGGGGCTACATGGAGGTATACCTCCATGCACTCACACACTTTCATCTGACTGTAGTCTGTGACTGTGTGGCAGTACGGCCTACAGGTTATAACTTATGACTTTTAGTGTTTCTTCCCAGGAAGACAGATTAGGGGAATATGTTTAGGGAATGGGAAAAGGTGTGGATCATAACTGCCAGGGCTTAGACTAAGTTAGAGGAAGTGCGGCGCTTAGCCTTAGGCTTAGCCTAGGTTAGGAGAAGAGCGTGTGGGCTGTGGTACAGTGTGGTATGACTCTGGTATGGATTTTAGGTTGGATTATGGATGAATAAATCTGGTTTGTTCCTGCATGGTTTGACAGGGGGTTTACCAGAGGGAAAGACAGGTGTATGACATGTACAGGACTTCCTGGTTGGGTGCTGCTGGGAGAAAAGAAATGTCAAATGGAAAGTTAGAATACAAGACATGCATATTAATTTCCTGCTACAAAGCACGGGGTTCACGCCGGGTAAATCACAGAGAACACGCTGTCACAGTCACTAACACTATAGTAACTATAGTAAGTAGTGCTTCCTAAACTAGATAAAAGAATAAATTTTCATCTGCCTGTACTAGGTGCTTGTTATTATTGGTAATATATCTCGCTTGCCCACACAGGCAGCTGCCCATTCTAGATCTCCAAGTGAGACTTTGGTTACTAAGGCAACCAGGTATACAGTTGTGGCAGTAAGTTAATATACACGTGTCAATTATCACTAGGATCTCAGATTTGCATTTCTCGTAAAAAGGCCTTTCATTCAAGTACCAGCATGCCTATAGTTCCAGAGAAAATATCACGGGACTGAGTCAACAGCTTTTCTTGGCACCCATTGGGCACATTGCACCCATTGCATGCCGAAAAAGTTGTTGATTCAGTCCAAAATTTGGCACTTTAAGAGTTAATTAGAATAACATGTTTTGGGAAGGAAAGGGAAATGTGGTGGCCCTTATCAGGGCTCCCATGACTGTGTTAGTGTGCACAGGACATGGGAAATGCCTCAGAGCCTTAGAGGCATGGATAGGGTCAGCTAGAGCATGAACCTATTAACTTTATAATAGGTCCATGGTAAGAGGGAAATTTTTGTTTCCTTTTTTTTCCTGGCCCCTTGTATCAGATATGATACAGGACTGCAGCAAATAAGTGGAGTACCACAGGATTATTATCAGTAGCTTTGAGCCATTCATTACCTCCACAGGATCCCCCGAAGAGCGCCCACATCAGTGGTCGCAATAACCAGTCAGGAGGGATGCTTTGGAGGCAAAGCCATTCATTGCCTTGCACATGACCTGGACAGGAACTTAGCATTGAAGCTTTCGTTTTCAGTCAGAAGAATGCCAACTTCCTGTTTGATTCTATGCTATTGTAAGCAAACAATTTTTTGTTGTTATTCAAGTTTGACAGGTCTCTCTGTACTCTTCTTAAAAACGCATGGTTATGTCTGTGTTAAAAATTTTTTTTTTTTAGGGGGGGGCTCAAATTTAAAAAATCTTTTTCTCTGAAACCACTGACCCAATTGCTTTGATATAACACAGGAACACTCATAGGGACACCAAGTTCTTAATTTGTTCACCAGGTGATGCTGCAATTTTTTCTATTTTTCTATGATTTTTTTGTGTGTTTTTGCTATTTTGGACTTCTTCTCCAGAGCTGTGACACAGATTAAGCTCAAACTCCGTGGATATGTTCCTTGTGGAAGGGTCCACGTAATGATGCCCGATTTTTGAATATTAGCAGAACTCAACAAAGAATGACAACAAATGATATAACTTTAACAATAACAATATATTAACAATCAAAATCAGTACAAAGTAGGTAAACATATCTCCACTGGTATATTTAAACAGTCAAACAGTCTTAAGTAAATCCTAATCCCTGGTGAGATTATCCACAGGTACTGTCCCACAGTTCCAAGTCCTGTGACAGGTGCCAAATGATCTGCTACATATCCCAAGGAGGTACAGTTTGGGTCCAATGTGGTACTGAAAGGTGTGGTGCTGATCCAATCCCACAGAGGTATGGTTTGGTTCCAATGTGGTACAATATACCAGTCCACTCAGACAATGTCCACACTCCACAGGTACAAAGTGTAAGTGGAGAGCCCCAAATATACCTGTCCACTCAGACAATGTCCACACTCCACAGGTACAAAGTGTAAATGGGGAGCCCAAATATACAAGTCCACTCAAGACACTGTCCACACGCCGCAGGTACAATGTAAACAATGGCTCACAGTACCAATGGCTTGATGACAACACACAGCTTCTGTCAGATCCTTCAGAATTCTCTCTCCTCTTCCGGTCAGGAAAATATCTGCCCTACATATCTAAGCTAAGAAATCTCTTAATTTGTTCCAGAGTTTTCCAATTGGTCACATGTCCCAGTGCGTTAAGACCTGTCTGGATCACCTCATATGAATGTAGGTCACCATTCTAGCTTATTCCACATGTTTACCAGTTACATGTGAGTCACCCACAAAGCAGGCCAACTCAGTGACTCTGTAGTGACCCAGCAAAGTATTCATTGAATTCATTGACCCAGCACACACTCAATGTATACAGTGACCTCTCCTAATGAAAACAAACAATCATACACATTTTCATACCAGTCAAACAAAGTTGTTCACTAGGTGACACTCCTGTTGATTTCTGATTTTCAATTATTGGTAAATGTACCTTTCCTATTGATTACTATGCAAGTCAATGGGAATTCTAATGCTAAATCACATTCTCAACTTCTCTCAAACTGTCATCCAGATTTGCTTCAAACTTGCTGCCAATGTATCTTTGGTGGGTCTCTACCAAGTGTGTTCAAATGGTCATGCTCCGGTGATTTTTGGATTTTTTATTATTTTTTTGGGGGGGGGGGCAAATCTTAAAAAATCTTCTCCCAAGTGGCTCTGTTCACCCAATTGCGTGATATTACACAGGATGCATGCATTCTATTTATGTTTACAAGTGAAGGGGGGGTTGCAATGGGAATTCACATTTTTAGCTCCCGCAAGCCATCAAGCAGATTCACTTGAAACTTGGTGGGGTTGCACGTGGATGAGTTTCTGCCAGGTTTGTTCAAATGGTTGCGGTCCAGTAAATTCTGAATATTTACTAAAATTTGTTGATTTTTTGGCAACATGTTAAAAAAATCTCAGAAAGTGCCCAGCAAATTGCTTCAAATTGCATAGGGACACTTCTGGGAACCCCTAGACCTGAATTTTTTCAACAGGTGGTGCTGCAGTTTTCAGCTGTATTTAAATAGCTCTGCTGACTTAAGGTTGCAGAGCTAAAATGATCACTTGATCATGTCAATCTGTCCATCATTCTGTCCGTCCTCCATACCATCGGTCCGTAAAGTTTTGGGTTGTGAGCGCAATAACTTTTTTTAAAAGTTTTTATGGTAGACCCATATAAGGTTCAGGACATATACAAAATAACAATCATGAAAGCATTATTCCGCACCAAGAGCCATCTCCCTGAGGAAATAACAACATCAAAATGCAGCTGGTCATATATGGAGAGTGTATGTATTAGGAAAAAAAAGATGGGACTATAAAATTTTAGCACACATTTGTACATATTTACATTTGATCTAACTTTTAACATTGCAAGTATAGGAGAGAGCCAGGTGTGTTATTAAACCATAACACAATAGCCTTGTGTGTTATGGAACTATAACTAGGGTTGGGAATTGGTCAGAATTTCAAAGTCTCGATGATTGGTTTTTAGAAGTGACCGATGATCGATTATAATCGGTTTTGGGAGTATTCTCAACAACTCATTGACAGAGCTTAATGAACGAGTTTCAAGTTCTTTTTTAAAACAAAATATGAAGGTACACACCAGAGATACCACCCTATTGGCTTGCCTTCTTACATTTACTTGTGCTTTCTAGTGCTTTATTGCTTTATGATGTGACATGCATGTGTTACCTGCAAAAGTAAAGAAGCACTATTTCTACACTACAGCTACTACTATACTAACTAGCACTACAAAGCATATTTAAGTCACAATTTATTGACTTTATTAAAAGAAATCAGTTAATATGTGCTACTAGTCATACACTACAGAGGGGAGAGGGAGGGTACCCATTACACAAAATTAAATGCTGCATCACATCACACACAATTAAATGTTTTCAATCACATTCACACGAAAGGAGTGACAACAGGGGATATCCATGCATCCATTTCGTGGCTATGTCATAATGTCACATAAAATTAAAATGCCCAACCAGGCAATCACACCTCAGTGACATCACACAAATTTATTTCTTCTCAATTCTCACCACACATAATTTTTATCACACATCGCGCAAAAGATCCTCCTCCCTCCGCCCCCCCTCCCCCCCGCACGCCACCACCACAGCCTAAGGTAGTAAGGATCAGTACAGGGACTACACCCAACATTTGAAATTCAAAGAAATATATTGGCTTTTTTTGTTGGAATTAGTTTTGTTTAATCTTTGGCTCTTTGCACTTATATCACAACGTAACTGCCTTAACTCCTAGTACTCTGCCAGTATCTGGTATCGCACATAGTGTGCCACCGTGCAGTTTTCTAATCACTTGCGCAAGAGAGGACATCCTGGATTGAACGTGCCTGGGCTCTGTGAGTTTTGCGATTCAATCCTAGTGATCAACAAAAAGTCGGTCAGAAATTACATGAGGTATAATTCTGTTCAATTTTTATTTCAATTTACCCCCTAATTTTTTTTTATGCTTTATGGGATGTCAGGCGTATGGTCACCTTTTTTTTTTTACCAACAAACACGGTCACAGGCCGTGAAACACGAGAGTGTGAACAGGCACGAGTCAGGGCATGGTTTTCCGTTATGTGCATATATTTTTCCCAACCTTCGATCATAAATTTCATTCCTCATTTGTTCTTTTATACAGATTTTTATCCTTTCAGATATTTTAATCAAATTAAAACAACAAACTTTGGATAAAAACATCGTGCCGTGACGTATCTGAGACAGCGATCGACAGCACATCTTGTTGACACAAATCGCAATCAGGCTAAGCTTCGTCACCTTGCAGTGACGGAATCTGCGTATTTTCCTTGCTTTGCTTATGGAATTTTCATTCCTGCCTTAATCTGTGTCTAGATCTGTTCCATTGAAGTCGTTTTGCGAAAGTATGATGTCAAAATTTTGCATCTTGGTCCTACAATCTTTGCGTGAATGTGACATGTACACCTGCACAACAAATCAAACTTGACTCAAGCACATGGCAAACAACGAGTTTGATTGGACGGTGACTTGCATGTGACCAAATCCATCCAATGAGAAACCTGGAAATGACCCAGCGCATTTATAATGAGGTTCAATTCTCATTCTGGGCTATTTTTGGAGGGATACCCCGGGAATATTTATTTCTTAGCCAATAAGGGAACTTGTTACATTAAGAGACGAAGTTCTGAGGATTCCAGCAGTATAAAAAACAGTGGCGGACGACGCAAAACGTCGTGCCGGCAAAGGGGCAAAGTTACGAAGTTTTAGCGTAAATTTTGGGAGTTGTATCATTCAAAATGTCACGAAAAACTGGTTGTTGTTTCATTTATATCCAAATAATAAAAATATATTTAAGATTTTTACCAAAAATTTTCTACTAAAAACTTGTTTTACCGCACAAATACGCGATTAGCACTAAACTCTGTATTATCGCTCACGTATAATCGATTATGGGAATTTTATAATCGAGCGCTTGGTCTTTTAAATTAATCGGACGATTGTTGATTAATCAAAACACCACTAACTATAACACACGTGGCCCGCCCACATTCCAATAAGCCATGCCTACCTGGGTTTCCGGAACTTAGCACTTGAACATGCTGGGCAAATCAGTTTTTGATCGTTTCTCTTAATTCTATGTATTAAGTTTCTAAATTTTGTGTAATTAAGCACAAAAATTAAGAGGGAAATGTAAATATCAGCAATGAGGGTCGCTTTTGTGTGTGTTATGGCATAATGACGTGATTGAAGCGTGCGCCACACCCACGATGTCAGCTTCAGTCACGCTCGTCATTATGCCATAACACACACAAAATCGACCCTCATTTCTTAAATACATGTCAACTACAGTTTATATAGAGCCACTGAATCATTTCCTACTGATTATACCTAACAGGTAGAATGAGTATTAATTGTTTCTGAAATTGTGTCAATATAATATCAGGGACGTGTTATAGATGGACTACCAACGGGAGTGCTAATCCCTTTAGTGGTCAACTGGGCGCGACGACTACAAAGAGTGTTCACTAGCGCCGCTCAAGTTAATCCCCCTGCTCAGTCCGTTTGTTGTTCCATCTATGTTTCCGCGTTTGGTTGTATCGGGTTACATACATCAGGCTTACATCGGGTGTGCTATTGTACCAAGTTCAAAAACTGAGAGTTTTATGCGTGCGCAACCAGTCTCATCGTTTGAATCAGAACCGTGCGAGTCCATCGATGTGTTTTTCATTGAAATCGGCCGATAAAAGGGCTAGTTTTTGCATTTTTTCTGTCCAAAATGATGCAAAGTTAGACAACTTGCGTGCGTACTAACTCCTTACGCCGTAATTAGCAATAAAAAATGTAGTTTTAGATGGATAGTGTATGCCGGTAGAATCATGATGGTGGTTTCATTTTTTGTAGCTGAGTCCGGCGTAACGCTAAATTTTGACTTTAAAATGTGGAACACGGTGAAAAATTTTGCACATTTCAGTCGGTGACGTGATTATTCTCGCCTTTCATCACATGACCTGACCCACGAGACTGCCAGCGGCCAGGACGGACCGTGGAGTTGTGTTTTTTTCAGCACTGAAGGTGCTCGCTCAAACACCGATCACTTGAGCAGCGGCAACATAGATGGTACAAAGGGGGCCCCGCCGTTGGTAGTCCATCTATAACACGTCCCTGGTAATATCATTTGAGGAAAAATCATTGACATGAACAGGAAAATACATGTGTTGTTAGCATTAACTGCAAAAATAATTTCCAAACAAATTGTGCTAAATTTCAAATTTGTGGCAAAGATGATAAAGTAAAAAAACAAATCAAACATTTATTCACTTTAAACTTTTCCTTTCTCCACCAGAGAAATGATGTCCAAATTTAAAACAGTATTTCAGTGGAATCCCAATAAAATTCCACTGAAGTATTAGTCACAGCCAGGTCCCCTGTTGTCTGGGTGAAGTTGTGGGCAGCCTGTGCTATATATGGCTCAACATGCAGACGGTTTTCAGACTTGGTGTAGATCCCAGCCTTGCAATACAATGGAGAGTCATATGCTGTGAAAATTGAATTCTTTGTGATCCACTGCCCAGAAACTGAATAAAATCCATGAGCATTACAGAAAGTCTGCTTTAATATATACTTACTTTGGTCTCTTGTGCCAATAATGATGCCAAAGTAGTCCTTGGTGTTATCACCACAGAACATTGCCCATGCAGGTCTGTCTCTTTGTATGATAGTCCTAGCTGCATCAGCTGCTTTTGTTAGCTGAACAAATTTCACACTCAACCATGTATACCACTTGGAGCTAATTAAGGTTTGAAGGTACCCTCACATTGTCCATGCAGGTCGATCTGTCTCTTTGTATAATAGTCCTGGCTGCATCAGTTGCTTTTGTTAGTTGAACAAATTTCACACTCAACCATGTATGCCACTTGGAGCTAATTAAAGACGTTCGGTACACTGGTCAAAAGAATTTAGAAATCTCTGGTTTTTGGTGTGAACCAAGATATTGGCATTTGTAACAAAATGCAAGCAAAAAATTGGCATGTCACGATGCTACTTTTGTCGCTAGGTGGCGCTACATGTAAGGACTACAGAAATTTGATAGCAAACATTATATATGTGGGTAAAAGCAAAAAAATAAATTAAGGATGCAAAAATATGCATTAAATAACTCAGTATGAGTGTATGCAATGTATATCAAGCCTTTTAATAACAAATATGTAGACAAAACATGCTGGAATATGACTTTAAATTCATCTCGTCTTGCAAAAATGTATAAGTGCTCACATTATTTTTAAAGTTTGAAATAGAAAAAATATATGCAAATCCCTGAAAAATTGTAGGGGTTTCCAAAATATGCACTGATTTCCTTCATTAACAAAAAAAGATATCATACGGTGCTTTTTTTTCCGCAATTGTACAAAGAATTCATGCATGTTGACTTAATTTGTTCTAAGTTCATAGGTACAAGGTATCCATTCATTGTCTAACTTCGATACCATATCAATATACATGTATGTAGGTTAAGTAAACGGCAGTACCTCGTTAATTTTATATTCCAGTCATAATATATACTTTCATAGTTTTACTGAGAACAGGCAAACATTTTAAGATTCTCTCCATAGTACAGCAATACAGCAATGTGGTAAAAGAGGTAAAAGTAAGAATATCAAAATTATAGTTGCCTTAATACATTGTCGAATGGTAACACAGGCAGCACATTATCAAATATGCCTGTGCCACCTTTTGACGCTGGGGTATTACTGTGGTTCCTCGCCCCCCCCCCCCCCCCCCCCCAGTTGGGACAGCGTTTATCATACCACATTAACAAGAAATGTAAAGTACACTGGCCAAGCCATATCGTTTTTAGGATTCTGTATATTGTAGGGACAATGTTTTTTTTTTTTACATTCCTCGCATACAAGAGGATCGGCTAGTACACTTAGTTCCACTTTTCTACGACCTTCGTTCCAGTTATAACTGTCAGTGTTTACATGTGCATGTGGCATTTGGGGGGTGGGCGTGGCACTTCAGATGGTTGCTTGGTCAGCGTTTGCTGATTGTGTACATGCGTTTTGGTCTACCACTGCCGTGTTTCGACGTATTCTGCCCTGTTTTAAAGCATTTAGTCATTTGTTTTGGCATTTGTTAACAAACCGCCCATTCTTTTTCCTTTTCACTCTTCGTAAACAATCCATTTTTCTCAAACGGAACTGTGCAAAATAGGAAAAGCGAACAGCAGCTAGTGCAGGTATCGTCAAATACCAGCTCTAACTGTATGGAGGCATTGGACCATAAATGGTTGCGCATATCGCGGTGTACCGAACGTCTTTAAGGTTTGAAGCTACCCTCACATTGCCCATGGAGGTTGATCTGTCTCTTTGTATAATAGTCCTAGCTGCATCAGTTGCTTTTGTTAGCTGAGCAAATTTCACACTCAACCATGTATGCCACTTGGAGCTAAGGTTTGAAGCTACCCATATACCTGCCAGTATACTATAATGTCCTTGTATCCATCATTATCTTCAGAAACAGTGCAAGATTATGCCTTGTAATACTTGACCATGAACCCGCCATAGCCATTTTAAATCTGAGGGTGCTGAGGCTGCCTTCATTTCAGGCCCTCCTCAGCCAATCAACTAAGAGTATTTTGGAGAAGTCAGGATGACCAGTACAGTTGCAACTTGATCCCAGTGCTCTCAGGGTGAAGCACATGCAATGAATTGATTGTCTATGTCCTGGAGGCATAAAAGGTATATACCTTGGCAGAGGTATATTGCAGACCACTTTTAAATTTTTCCATGAAGTTGTCTAGGTATAAAAAGGTACAGTGGTACCTGCTCTAAAGACCACCTCTCGTGAAAGACCGCACTAGTTTTTAAGACCGCCATTTCAAGACAATGGCCTTTAATTTCTTTGTAAGCTTACCTGCAGTGAAAGACCACCTGCCATATGTGACCACTTTTGTCTGGCTTTTAGGGTGGTCTTAAATAGCACGTACCACTGTATATGCCTGCACTGAGGCATTTTGTGAATTTTTCGTTTTTGTAAGCCAAGTCCTAAAGCCATTCAAAGGCATATACCTCAATGCAGGCATATTGATAACAATAGATATGAGCATGGCTTAGAGGCATTAAAAGGTGTATGCATCAGTGGAGGTATATTCTCAGTTTTTGTACTATGTGTCTGGCAGGCATAAAAAGGTATATGCCCTGACCGAGGCATAACTGCAGAAGCATAGAAATTTAAGGCATATACGTATTTGGAGGCATAACCTTTGAGGTATAAAAACGTGTATATCCCTTAAGCAGCATTGTTGCAAAGGCATTAAAAGGCATATACCTTCAACAGAGGTATATTTGAGGCATGAAAAAGGTATATACCTTGCACACATGGGCCCCCTGGTGACAAACTGTCCGGTAACTCTCTAGTGCTAGAGGTAGGAAAACCACAAAAATATTCATTTCCGGGATCAAAGAACAATAAGTTTGCGCATGTAAATGTGCCTCAATATACATCAAAATTAACTTGTATTGTCACAAAAGATGTGATAAATGACTGATAATTCATAAATTTGTAGAATGATATAAAGGTTAGAAACATGTTTATAGAAAATACCAACATGCACCTCCAACACAAGAGAGTACCGAACAATTTAGCATTAGGGGGCGCTTGTGTGTTGGCAGAGGCATATACCTTTTTCCTGTAAGGGTAGTTCCATTGCCTCTCAACTGAGTGTTGAACATGATTACCTTGCACTACATGATAAATTTCCAGTTTTCATATAGTTGATAAACACACAGTCAGATATATTTGAGAGTTCCAAACTGGGGATATGAGGAAGGGAACACATCTAATGTACTAAAAATAATAAGCAGTCTGGTTTTTGAAAAATAATATTAATGAGAAGCTTTACTTTTAGGTTAGGTCAGATGTAGATCAGTGTAAGAAAATTTAATAAAGTTCATCCATTTATGGGAGAGGAGTGAGTTTTCTTGCAGACAAGATATTTTAACACCTGACCTGGCCAAATTAATAATATAATCCAATGACTAGCAGTTAGTGAATTGTACCTTTGCCCACATGTGGAGAAGTGGAAAATATTTCTCATTTCTAACACTAGTGATGCTGTGCTATGATAGAATATGTACAGGGTAAAAATACATGTATTTCTACATTGGTAATGCTTAGCACTATCTGGAATTCCCACGCCGTCTGACAGCACACCATGACCTGAATCCTGGTTACAGGATCAATTAAATGACCTAGCTGCAGTGTAGGTTCAATAAGCCAAATAGCCATCTTAGCTGAGCATGCTCAGTGAGGTGTGTTCCTCTAATACCAACCTAATGAAATTTAGTTTTCCAATTTTGACCACCAGGATCGCATGGCAAGATTAAACAGTATTTCACGGGAAGTGGGACACCACTATCAGCGTGTCATTGACACTTACGCTGTGCACTGTCAACCACCCGTATGAATCAGCCCATCTCTTAATTTTGGCTATGCCCCACACTGTATACAGGGTTTCGCATTGCGAAGTCTGCCTTGTACATTTCCCTTTCAGATACACCATGGTCTCACTGGTAATGTTTTTAAGTTCAGACATGTCAAGTCCACGAATGTGGTTTTGCTGCGCCATCTGAAATCCTTTCGACGACTTATAATCCTGAATGTCTGTTGCCGACCAGGAACAGTTTCTTAATAAACAGGCAATGACATGCAGCAATTCAACATCAGGCAGCATTCTCAAATTGTCGCTCCACCCTTTAATACTGCATGTGGATGCTTGGCAGTACAATATTATTTTTGCCGTCCAAATACTGCAATCTTGCAAGTAGAACTTGATGTGTATCTTCCTCTGCCAGTATAGTGTCTACATGGAGATCACTTGCCTTTTGCGCCAGTTTCGCAAGCTGTGCCTTGGTACATGTATGTTGGCTGCACTCTACTCCTCTTTCTTTTAAATATTGATTAAGGTCTGCCACTTTCATTTTAGAGAAAGATAAAGACTATCTGCATTAGTATTTTGTGTGCGGAGCACACAGACTTCTGGCTCCTCGCCATTTTGATATCCAGAGGTCGACTGGAGGGCCTGATTGTTAAGCCTCCGCTGTGATCACGAGAGCGTGTCCACAGCGTGTCTAACAGCAGACCAGCATAACTATGAGTTCACTCATGAGCATGATCGTCAATATGAAAAACTAACAAAACGATGCTCTTATACATTGTATTTTTATGTCTTTGTATTTTAAATTGTGGTGTCTTTATTTTGCCTCTTGCTAATTATTGCTAAATGTTGATCTTGACTTTGGACATTGTCATGTTTACCTGTTATAGATCTATGAGAAATTGTGTACTACTCACTGTCAATACATGTATTAGAAAGTTGCACTGAAAATGGCCCTGAAAATTGGTTCAAATTATCCTATTAAATAGTATTAGGGCATTTCAAACTTCCTGTATCAGTGTGGAGTTGAAAAATTTGACTGACTTTGCACATATCCCCTGCATATGTTTATGCTTATTTGCACTCCAGCCACACCAAAATCTTGAATCTGTTATCTGTGTGGCTGGTTTTGCAAATTGTTTAACCAAATTGCAGCTCAAACAATTTGCAACTAGGTGGTACATGGACGTGCTCTCTAAATGTATCTTTTTTGGGTAAGATGTTATGTAAACATATTTTGTAAACAAATTGTTAGTATTTGCATACTACATGTACATGTATGGCTGAAATAAATTGTGTGTGGTGACAATTTTACATGCGTTACAAGTAAGGCCACATCATAAAAGGATTTGTTTAACCTTTTAACTCCCCAAGTGCAATGACTGAGTGTATGTTTTATATCATTTTATGCATGATCTACTTCTCATGACAAACATCTTTACACACTTATTTGGTCTTAAACAGATTGAAAGATCCAAGAAATTGCATATAAGCAGTGAGAAGACATCATGATGGCTGACCTGTTTGAAGGTCGTCAGTTTGCCCTTGATCTTAGCGTGTCTGTGACCTTCAAGCAGAAAAAACAGTTACGGTCAATGATTACAGATGGAGGAGGGGTCATTTCATACATTATCACCAAAAAGGTAAGCAAACTCACACAGAAACACATATACAGGCACAAAACTGTTTCATTTTTTTCATGCACACATGTAGGGCCAATGATTGTATGTTTTTTCCGAAACCGAAGCGGAATTGTGCATTTTTTTCATCCTTGAAATGGAATTTGATATTTTTCTTTTATGAATTATATATAAATATGTAATAGTGAAACAGAATTTGAAAAATTTTTGCTGATGAAACGGAATTCCTCTTTTTTTTTAAACGAAAAATCATTGACCCTACACAATACAGTGTGCAGAAGACCCCAGTGGAAGATCTTTATACGATGTATTCATATTTGAATGCTGTCCTACTCTATCACCTATTGAGCAAAAGAGGGAGCCACCTGCATCAGGGCAGATCCATGTATTAAGCATGGTCAAAAGTACTTTCTGAATAAAGTGAACAACACAAACACAGAATAATCTTAAGAAAATGTATTAAAATATATTTGAAACATAAAGGATGCCTAAATTGATTAGAAATGGGCTCTCTTTTGGTAGAAAAGGTGTTATTTATGGATGTTTAGGTAGTATATAATACAAAACCGCCCTGATCATGGTGGAAGCATCAGCTTGTTGCCCCGGCAACACAAGAAAGGAGCAGGATCGCAGTTAAATATGAAAGTCTCCTATTCACTTATGGCACATTATTTTCAATGACAAAAAAGAAGCAAATTACATCAGATGTTTACAGGTTTTTTTCAGCAGGACACAGTTTCCTGCTGATACATACTGCAAATTGCTTTAATTTCGCTGTATTCTTATTTTCGCTTATTTCGCTGATGGCACAAAACCGTGAAAATAAAAACACAGCGAAATAGTATTTTAACATTGTTAGAATGGGAATTATTTCCAGAACAGTGAAATTAAAACCACAGTGAAATGTCAAAAATACTAAAACCGTGAAAATTTAAACACGCGAAAATAAAGCAATTTACAGTACATGTACACCACTCATGGTGTATACCTAATTGATATGTTTTTCAAGGTGAAGGGTGTATGAAAGCCAAAATAGTGGCATAAAATGGGGCTCTTCAACACATGTGGCGCAATTATGTTTTTTTCGTGTATGAATTTGGTTGAATGAATAAAAAGAAACTTAAGTTATAGACGATACAGTAAGTCGTTATATTGTCTTGAGACTGGCAGTACCAGAGTACCTGAGTATTGTAGCCTCCAGTTTTAAGAAATCAGGATAAAACAAAAGGTAAATATAAAATCTCGCCATGGCAGGTAATTTTATTGCTTTTTTTTTTTTAGCTCAGGTGGCTTGTCAGCTGCTCTTTGTCCCCCGTCTGTCGTCTGTCATCCGTCATCCATTGTCTGTTCACAATTCACATCTTAGACTTCTTCTCCAAAGTGGTCAGCCACATTCACTTCAAGCTTGGTGGCAATGTACCTTGGGTGGGCCTCTACCAAGTTTATTCAAGTGGTCACATTCCAGTGATTTTTGGATTTTTTATGATTTTTTTTGGGGGGGGGGGAGGGGGCAATCCTAAAAAAATCTTCTCCAAAACCCCTCATCCAATAATATTATTGGTTTTATATCACACAGAAACTTTCCTAGGGACTCGTAGTTCTTAATTGTTCACCAGGTAGTTCTGCAATTTTTTATGATCTTTTGTGTTTTTTCAGTATCTTTGACTTAGTCTGCAGAACCATCATTCAGATTAAGCTGAAACTTGTTGAAAATGTTCCTTTTGAAAAGGCCAAACAAGTTGTTCACTTAGCGGCACTGTTGTGGATTCCTGATTTATGATTTTTTTCAGTTCGGGTACTTGCTGATAAGTGAACCTCTCCTATCTATTACTATGTAAGTCAATGGGCATTCTAATGCTCATGTATTCTCTCTACCAAGTAGCAATGTTCTTTTTAAAGTTTTCTTTTAATAATGTTTAATTTCTCACCCTCCATGCAGTTTTCTTGAGGCAAATTTTTTTAAATGCTTCTAAATGCCATATGCACCAAGCATATCTAATGAGTTGCAACTTTGATTTTGTGAACAAGCTTAGGTCAGCTCAGCACGGGCTGTTTACACAGCTCTCAAGCTTTATTATTGTTCTTTTCTTTTTTTTTTTCTTTTTTTGCTTTTTGCTCTGTTTTTTTAGCTCAGCTGCCTTGTAAGTCAGCTGAGCTCTTGTAAGGGCCCGTGGTCCGTCTGTCTGTCCACAATTCACATTTTCGACTTCTCCAAAACCGTCAGGCAGATTGACCTCAAACTTGGTGGGAATATGCCTTGGGTAGATCTCTACCAAGTTTGTTCAAATGGTCATGCTCCATTGATTTTTGGAATTTTTTATGAATTTTTTTTGTTCTTTTTTGGCGGGCAAATCTTAAAAAATCTCCGAAACCTCTAACCCAATTGCTTTGATATCCCACAGGGACACTCCCCTGGACTCTTAGTTCTTAATTTGTTCACCAAGTGGCGCTGCAATTCTTTTCTATTTGTTATTTTTTTTTTGTGTTGTTTTGCTATTCTCGACTTCTCCAGAACTGTTGCTCAGATTAAGCTGAAACTTAGTGAATATGCTCCTTGTGGAAAGGGTCAAGCAAAGTTGTTCACTAGGTAGCACTGCTGTGGATTCCAGATTTTTCACTATTTTTTCAATTCAGGTGCTTGTCGGTCAATTCAGCTTTCCTGTTGATTACTACGCAAGCCAATGAACTTTCTAATGGTAATTCACATTTTGGACTTCTGTGAAGAAACTGTGTGTCAGATTCATTTCAAACTTAGTGACAATGTACCTATATGAAGTTTGTTCAAATGGTTATGATCCAGTGATTTAGGGTTTTTTTATGATTTATTTAAAAAATCTTTAAAAAAGTTTTAACAGGAAAGTTTAACATGGGAATTTCTTGTAATTGTTACAACTTAAATAATTTTGGCCAGATTTGTGCCAAACTTGGTAGGGATGTACCTTTTATAAGTGTATACCTATTTTGTGCAAATGGTCATGCTCCATTGATGTTTGGACCTTGCGCTCATTCCCAAGGTCACAGGACAACTGACATAAAATGTACTGATCACTTGTTAACTTGAGATCTGTTTTGAGCTGTGAGCTTGATGTTGCACATGTTAATGTTTCTCTATGAAGGTCATGCTTAGACATGTACAGTACATGAGTGACTTTGACCTCATTTCTGGGGTCACAGTGCAACATACATGAGTTTTACTCTTCACTATTTTTGGAGCACTAATTGAACAGGGACATCGATGTTGCACATGTTAGTGTTCTTCTATAAAGGTCAGACCTACTCAGAACATGGGTGACCTTGATCCAATCCCAAGTTCACAGAGCCACAAGTGTGATGAATATCTAGGTCAGCTGAGCATTGGTTGTTCACACAGCCCTCTTGTCTTTGTTTTGTTGTTTTTTGTTTGTTTTGTTTTTGTTTTTGTACTTTTTGAAGTGAATAATTTGTAATTGCAGTGAAACTTCATTGTATTGACACTCAAATATCTGACATATTCACCAAAGTACATAGGCTTTGAGGGAAAAAATGTGCATTTTCTTTCTTATTTGATGTATTCGTTGGACATATTCCATTGTCTGACAACTTTTCTGGGGAACAGATGGTGTCATGACAATGACGTTTCACTGTAACTAACAAAAATTGCTTGCAGACGACTCATATCATCACCGATGACAAGAACCGAGTGAAGACTTCTTACAAGTGTCGTCAGGCGTGCAACTTGAATATTCCTATTGTCAGCATGGCTTTCATTAGCGGCTGTGTTGCCCAGCAGAAACTTCTCAATGAAGCGGATTTCCTGATGTTTAGCCCAGAACAGGAGAGTCTCAGCAGCGGAGTGATTAAAGGTGTGTCACTGTGGCCTGCCTTTTCTCCTATGTCTCCAGGGTATGCTGCATGGGTTATTGTACATGGGTTATTGTACATGGGTTATTGTACATGGGTTATTGTATATGGGTGTGAAGGATAAGGTTTTAATTGTACATAATCTTTCATTTGATTTGTTACTCATTGATGTCAAATAGTCGATAAACCAATGAGAGGCCATGGTGTAGTTAATAAAATACTGACTCTTCCCACTTTCAAAATGGCGTCGTTTTTAAACTTATTTCTCCAGCAGAACTTCGATTTGGTGCGTATTTACCCTCTAGACATAGGAGAATGAAAACCCAGTGTAGACCATTGGTATAATAATGTTGGAATCACTTGTTTTTTTATTTTCATGTTTTCCCTCAGCACAGCCTTGCGAAAACATGGAAATCAAACAATTCATGATCCTAACATTATTCTCAAGGGGCCACCCTTACTGGACACTCTATATCTTTGTCATTGCAAATTTTATCAAAAGTTGCTGTGCTCTGAATTAATGTTAGGAACAACTGAGTTCATACATAGTTGATGTATCGATTCTCGATATGTTCCTATTTTCAATAGGGCAGGCAAAAACACTGTTATTATCACTTGCCAATCTATCTTTATACATGTATGTGATGAGTTGCTGGTCTCTGAACTGTGAAATTTGGTGCAACGATTTCTGGCTCCATTCTCCAGCATCTCAGTTACCAGTGTATATGCATTTTTGGGTTCCTAATACACCAAGCAAAAAGCACACTTTTCAGAGAATGCACACATTTTATATTTTAATAATTGCAGAGACCCTAGCTTTCTAGATTTTGCACAAAGTTATGTTTACTTATACAAAAAATGTTTGTCCTGCTGACCCACTCCAAACTTTATCTGTGAGGAGTTTTCAGTTGCTGTGTATCGAGAATAGGAACATTAATGTTTTTACCAGCTCCTCACTAGAATTGAAGTGACATGTCTTGCGCATGTTACCTGCATTTGTCAAAAAAAAAAACAACAAAAAAACAAACAACTTTGTTTAGGTTTTACCATAAAAGTACAGCTTGGAACTTGAAGTCTTTGATTTATAACATTATTTTCCTATCTGTGGTCAGGGACAGATTGTGCTGCATTTTACAAACCACATGGCTTAGCCTATCGAGAACTGGTACATCATATACATGTACAGGACGTTTGTCAAAAGGTGGACATGAGGGCAATTTGCTTGCTACAGTAGTCCCTGTCACGAGAGACCCCTGTGGTGAGAGACCACCCTCTCATGACAGACCGCTTTTCAGAATCCCAAGTCCTATACTTCCCATGTTAATATACCTGTCATGAAAGACCACCTGTCTCATAATACCACTTTTTTGTTGCTGTAGGGGTGGTCTCTGGTGACAGGGACTACTGTATTACAATAAATCATAGGTGGACATGAGGGCAATTTGCTTGCTATTACAATAAATCATAGGTGAACATGAGGGCAATTTGCTTGCTATTACAATAAATGATAGTTGAAAGAGCCATCTACTTTGAGGTAACTCACATGTTTGACCCGAGTTCTCAAAAACAGCTGTTGACTGTAGTAAAAGCAGGCCTTCACATTTGAGGAGAGTGATTTTTCACTGGCCTGAAAAGCTGGTCTAAAATGATTGAGGTGAGCTCCTAAAAGCACACCTCAATCTCACATTTAAATACTCAGACTGCAGCAAGAGCTCACCTTCAATAATTCAACTAGAATAATTTCAGGCGAGCTTTTTTCAGCTTGCCGACAATTCTCAGATGTAAAAGCCTGGTTAAAGAGCCAGTCAATGCTGGACGATGCAGCCACTGTGGTGTCTCTGGCTCTTCAAATACCCGAATGGGAGTTCATGTACTGGTTCTCTCTCTCTCTCTCTCTCTCTCTCTCTCTCTCTCTCTCTCTCTCTCTCTCTCTCTCTCTCTCTCTCTCTCTCTCTCTCTCTCTCTCTCTCTCATTTAAAATGATGCCTTTTCATCACAATGAATTGATATATCATCCAATACAAGCATCAAAGTAATCACAATGCGTGTGCTTGCAGTAACAAAATTTAAACAGTTGATCCTGTTATATTATATGAAGTTACAATCTAAATCTTTATTCATTTATTTCTCTCTTTCTTTCATTCTTTTCCTCTGTTCCTCTCCCCAAATGTAAGAGCAAGCCCAAGTTATATGTGCGAGCGTTGAATACAATGCTATAAATTAGCAGCTGAGGAAAAAGTATAATGTCAATATTCTTGCAAGAGGAACACATACATGTATATATACAGATGAGCAGTCAGGCCATATAAATGTCAGACTAGCAGACGAAATATGCTCATGTGGGATACAAGACAAAAAGGGGGAAGGCCATCATATTCTGACCAGCAACGCTTAGCTTCATGTACCTGTGTGCATCTTGTCACTTATTAAGTATGATTTTTCTGTATTTGTTTTTCAATGACTTAGGCCAAACAGTGAAAGCAGATGCAAAACCAACCTATAAACTGGAGTCATTTGAGAGTATACCGGTATACAGATCAGATGACCTTGATTCTCTTCAGGTCCATTTTGATGTGGCAAAGAGTGTCATTTTGAAGGTAAGTAATTTGACATACTGGTGGGGCAAGTGAAAAATGTACTGTAACATATGCATGAAATGCAGTTGAGCACTTTTGCTTATACACAGGACCCAAAATGAATTTCAGTTTTTGTGTGTTTTTTTTTTTTTTTTTCAGTAATCATAGTACTAAAGTCATCATCTATTCATAGCATCATCCATCATCCATCCTACACACACAATTCACATTTTCAACTTTTTCCAAAACCGCTGGCTAGATTTACCTCAAACCTGGTGGGAATGTACCTTGGGTGGTTTTCTACCATGTTTATAGTTCAAATGGTCATGCCCCAATATTTTTCTGTTTTTAATGATTTTTTGGGGTTCATTTTTAAGCAAAATTCTTTACAAAATCACCTTCTCCAAAAGGCCTCAGCCAATTGCTTTGAAATTGCATAGGAACATTTCTGGGGACCCCTAGATCTGAATTTGTTCAACAGGTGGTGTGGTAAATTTTTTCTACTTTTTAATGATTTTTTGTGGGTTTTTTTTGGCTATTTTCAACCTCATCTCCAAAAGTGTCCCTCAGATTATGCTGAAACTTAGTGGAAGTGTGCCTTGTGGAAAGGCCAAACATAGCTCTTCATTAGGTGGCAATACTAGAAATCCCGGATTTTTAATAAAATTTTTCAATTTTGGTAGTGTCGGTCTATGCATGTATTCCTATTGATAACTATGTAAGTGTATGCAGATTTACTATATTTTAATTTACCTTTTGTATATAGCCAGTAGTATATGTACTTGGGGGTACTGGAACACGGGGGATGAAGACCGCAAAAAGCCTTTAAAACATCGGGGCGTCCTCACATCAGTTGCCGTAGGTTGTCATCCCAGCATACACTTGGGGGTACTGGAACACGGGGGATGGAGACCGCAAAAAACCTTTAAAACCTCGGGGCGTCCTCACATCAGTTGCCGTAGGTTGTCATCCCAGTATACACTTGGGGGTACTGGAACACGGGGGATGGAGACCGCAAAAAGCCTTTAAACCCTCGGGGCGTCCTCCCATCAGTTGCCGTAGGTTGTCATCCCAGTGCCTGCTTAGGGTTTTATGTAGTCGAGTGGTTAATCTCGTGGAGCCCAAAATACGTTCCCTTAACTGATGAATTTATGAAAGTATCACCACCAGTTATCAGGGAATTATGTATGGCCTTCCTCGAGCGTGTCTGAAGTGCCTCAGCCCGCCTGCTTTCACGCGTGTGGCGACCCAATACTCAAGTCCGGATCCCCCGGTATTTCATATCATGGGAAACAAGTCATATAAATAACAGAAAGTGCTTCCGCGTGTGAACCTATATATACACCTAAGTCTGGATCCCGCGGTATTTTGTATCATGGAAACGAGTCGTTTGCTTTTCCTTTTATTAACCTGACAAGGTATAAGTTGGAAAGAGTGATCATTTCCACTACAGACTACCGCATTTATGTAAGATTTTCTCCATATATAAAGCGAGGAACAGATCTAACATGGATGGTGTCAGTGGCTGCTTCATTGTCATCCGGTTTTCGTCAATTTCCTTGAAAAAAGTTTCACACTCCATCATGTGTTAACAAATAATGAAAAGATGATGATGATGATGATGATGATGATGATGATGATGATGATGATGATGATGATGATGATGATGATGATGATGATGATGATGATGGGAATTCAAATCAGCAGAGCTGTTTTTCATTCGGGCCAGTAAATATTGTATACATATATTGTGAAATGCACGACCTACTCTCTAAAATAAACATCTCAAAGTACAGTAATACGCAAGAACCATAAGCATTAAAATACACCAAAAGGTGCACGACTGGTTGTTAAATCAGTATTAATTGAAACAGGTGTAAGTTGTATACAGTTTCAGAAAGCACGAGGAAAAGACTCAAGAGTTGATAAATGAATTTAGCTTGGATAAAAAAATTGCAAAAGTAAAAAAGTAAAATGACTTATCAAAGTATCGAAAGCGGCAGACTGAATATCCTAAATTTTGAAGTTCAATGCATTTCTTAACTTTATTCATGGGTTAAGCGACTGCTGGCACAGAGCAGTTTAAAATGGACACAAGTTTCCTTCTAAGAAGTAACCAGACTTGACTGGTATAACAGGGCCACTTAATATGCCATTCACAGGGTCAATGTGATTATGGAGTATGGGACATGTGCGCGGGATCACATGTGTATGTTCTGCGCATGGTAAAAAAAACATGGATGCCGTACATAACTTTTCGTGTAGTGATTGGCTGAGATAACCATAAATCTAAGAAAGATATGTGTTAAAACAATGTATATATATGGAAATATATGGCGATGCAGTACCAAAATTTGCGTACAGTCTGGTAAAAAAGTAAGCAGTAGCTTTTTCAATAAGACTAATCTTACAGATTTCTTTAAAACAAGGGCAAATGATCATCAGGATGCAGATGTACCACAGTTTCATACTGAATTGTGAAGTGAGTGGAACGTGTTTAAAAGCTTATCTTCACTCAAGACAAAAACGATAAGTTGAGAGACTCCGTCTGGTATAATGATTATATGAAGGTGGATGGGAAGCCTGTATTTTACCAGGACTGGTATCAAAAAGCTGTAATATTTGTGCGAGATATAATCAATGAACCAAGAAAAAAATTATCCTTTGACAGCTTTCAACAAAAATCTGATGTCAATTTTAAGTTTCTTCTTTATCTTGCTCTTATTGATGTGCTGCCGCAAAGCTGGAATCAAAAGTCATTTAAACTAACATCTGGAAATTTGATTTTCAAAGAAATCCTTCAATACAAAAAAGATCAAAATTGAAATGAAACTTGCTACTGACCATTTGAGACACAATTAACGTGATATATAAATGCTCCTATTTTTCAAAATAAGTAGGGGCGCAACAATTGCCTCATATTGCCGTGCTTGGCATAACAATTACCCGGTATCTCTATTGGGATATTTGAAATAGATAGTCTCATGGGAGCACTAGTACAGACGCTTTGACAAGCTCAAAATGTAAGATGAAAATAAATTTATATACCCCTTTATTCTGAGAGACATAAAATATACTAAGTCCAATGATTCAGAAAGGATTATGCCCATAGGACATATATGTACCACTGAATTCAAAGGACACTTTGCAATAACACTTGCTTTTAAATATACAGTGTGTTAGTATTAATGTTATTGGAAGAGTCAATATAACTTATGCAACTACAAACTGTTCCCTGTGGACAATTATATGATTAGTTTAATAATAATGCTCTGTTCCACAAAAAACCCCAACACATTCAACATCCAAGCAATTATACTTGAACTTCGTGACCGAAATTATCACGGCGGAGACGCCCGTTAAACACATCCAGTAATATCTTTGGACTCAAATAAAGCATTTTGTACGTTAGAACACGACATTTTTGACACAACCTAACATATAGGTTTAAATAATCTGTGGCTGAAATGATTTCAAAGCTATTCAAAAAAGAAAAACTCAAAATTTACAGTCTCATGAAATGTTCAAATATATTACCTGCGACTACTTCGGTACTCATGTTTCGATTCTTGGGCCAATCTTTATATTATACGTTATCTGCACTCAGTTATTGTCATCAAACAAATAATGATAGCAAGTTATGAAAGTATTAGCACTGAATTCACAAATTTCAAATTTGGTTAAATGCTAACAAGCTGTCTTGAACACATTTAAAAAACTGAGACAACTACATTTACGCTTGAATTTTATGGTCATCTATGTGTCAATTTAAGGAGTCGAATTTTACTTCCCTGGGCCGCGAAATTTATAAAAGTTTAATTATCATGGGCTCCACACATTCAGAAAATTGCGAATAACTTGCAAAAGTCAGTGGTATAATTTTCATCTACACTCCTTAGTGCTTATTCACAATTTTCTCTTGATGCCTCATTGCCTTGAGTCTTCAGTCTTTTCAAATATTATATGAAAATTCTCGGCCACTTCAAAATTTAGCACATGGATTCGCTTTCCCAAGCGATTTTTTTACATTTTCTACATGTCTGAATACGTCCTTTAAAACACAAAATTTATACATCTAATGTTTTTCCTATGTTGGCTACCTGCCTTACCTTCACACATCTTGTCTTGTCTATGTTCGAAAGCAAAATAAGTACATACTATATTATATCTATTTATTTAACACTTCCATTTCCTACACGCATGGTCCTTAATCTCAATAATTGATATCAAATAAATTAGTGTTGTTATTATTGTGAATGTGTAAACAAGTCTTCCCAAAATGTTGGGGCTGCCCGCCAAAGGGGGGCTGCAGGGAACTTTATGCCTTTAAAGCATGTCGCACGAGAGTCGACACTCAAGTGGTGGATATGTCGAGGGGTGTTCTGGAACAATATCGGGGACGAGCCAGTTGTGTTGCCCCCTCGATTGACAACAATGGCTCCGCCCTAAGTCCCATACCAATTTTCACCACAAGAGTAAAAGCCCCAAGACTCGTTAGTTTGTGTTTTTGATACTGAGTATTTGTGTTTATGTCTGCAAACAATTAAATGACATGCAACTTACCGCACTCCGCGAGTCCATCTTTAGCAGTCTGTGACAACTGTTCCCCGCTGTGGCTGTCATTTACGGCCAGGTGATGATACAATATATATAAAATATAATCTGGCCCATTCCTGGATCATTATTACGAATACAATCATGTTAAAGGTGATATCAGTGCAACCGTTATTTATAGCTTAGAGACGAAATCAATTTTCAACTTTAAAAATGAATCGCACCAAATATGTGTCTCAGAAATTAACTATACACAATTCACAAGTTTTTAAAAAAGGAAAACGACTTTTGTACAAATTCAGAACAAAAAGAAAAATTATACAAAGAACCTAAGTGCTTATAACCTACGTCCAATATATTAAAATATACCAAGATGTCAGACAATGTAAAAACCAGTACAAAAAATTAAAACAACCCTAAAAAACACCCTGGTGGCTTCGGAAAGATTTTAATTTTCTTGCATAACCGCTTCGGATATATACATTTTCAACTGCAACTAAATAGTTTAATTTCGAAATCATCAAATCTGGTTGTGATTCAGAGCTCACGAAACTTTTTTGGTCGTTGTACTTTAATTTTGCTGGCAATAATTTACAG
>OZ026621.1:23446196-23489196 GCA_964020975.1 Hermodice carunculata | reverse complement strand
GTGCTTCCGCCGGTATTTTTCTTTGTGAGGGCGGGTAGATATTTCGTACATCCATCATAATCATTAACCCATAGACGTTGCTTTGCTAAGGTGGCAGTTTAAGCATTTGTTGAATTTAACTCGGCAAAAGCGACAGAAATCTAAAGCTGTACTGAGCCATTATTTTTGATAATTAGCTGGGCCGTCCTAGTTAATAAAGGCCAAACAGCAAGGGGATAAAAGTATTCCCGATCCAAAATGAAATGAAAACTTTACAATCATTCTGCGGTCACAATCAATTTTCGGTTGTGTATTGCAAAACGAGGGGGGGAGGTTTGTGTTGGACACTCTTTATAACTATTGCTAAATTCTTGTTTATTATTACTTCAATGAAATCTTGATTTCGATTACTTTCGTTTTAAATACAACCGAGTTGTTCACCAGCCATACATTTATTCTTTAGCTGACATTCTCTCAGGTCTTCCCTTGTGCGTAATTTTACATACAGAAGTAGGACTCAAAATTGTTTGACGAATTGGGCCTCATTCGTATATTAAAATGCTTAAAAGAACCCACCCAACTGTGCTTAAATGCCAGCATTTGACAATTTTAAAACGTTCAAACTTACCAATTTACGTAAATTTTTAACTCAACGGAAGCCATACCGGGAACACTCATGGATATAGTCCTTGCTTTCTATCAACTTCCTGAATGTATCACCCTGAGTGCAGAAATCTCGAGGTATGCTGCCCTCTACTGAATAGTTAGAACATCTCATGACTGAAGCAATGGGATACATTCATATCTGATGAAATATCGCCTACCTCAACCCTTCAAACAGAGCGCTTTCACTAAGAGCACGTATCCCTGACCACATTTCCGCTGCCGCTTCACAACGAATGGAGAAGAGTTGCTTCTCAGGAGAAAAAACACAGCTTCTCGAGCCTTCTTAAAAACTAAAAATACTCTAACCTGGCCAAGTTCCAGACGATTAGAAGTATAGAACATGTTTTTACTTCCGGCGAGAAGACTAAAATACATTTCAGCAGAAAGCCGTCATGCCAGGAATTCTGGCCGACACTCAAGTCAGATCGGGTATTTCTGTGCCAGCCAAAAGTCAGCTTTATTCACCCTCAGACATGGATTTGTGTGAGAGAACCATAAGGGACTTTCTGAGTTCAGCTTTAATATTTTACGATATTCTGAATTCACTAATTTTAAGTATGCAGTTACATTAACTTTGAGCAATTCTTGACTTTTTGACGATGCTTCAGTCAGACCAACAATGTCAACTAGCGGTCTTTTCCCTAATTTTGTTGGAAGCGCGTAATTTGCTCTATGTGTGTATTTTTTTCCAAGCATTGAAACAAAGCAATCTAATATTTTGGAGATCATTTCAGTTCTTTAATCAAATCCTCCCAATGTAATATTTGCTATAGATGAAGTTATCACGCTGAATTAAGCGCTAGGTATTATATTGTGCAGCCCTCTTTTAGGTTGTTTTAATCTTATATATAAATGCTGTGTATTGGTGACAGAAATAGTAGTAGAAACTTTAACCAGATCATTACTAAACTGACACAACTCAAATTCCTTGAACATTTGTAAAACTGTTCGACACACTTGTTTTAATGGCTCACAACCTCGCTTGATGCCAGCAATACTATGTTATTTATTCCATGCACAACTTTCCAAACATTTTCTTTCATGGACAATTCAACAACAACGACTAGTCTTTGCAAAAAAATGTGACTATCAAGCAACGTTTTTTTTTTCCTTTAAATTCTTTAGTCAAATAAAAAACGAAATTACCATGTTTAGTGAGGCTAAACTTATTGCCAAAAATTTTTAAAAATCTATCCGACCTTTCAGCGAAGTGATGTATCTGTTCGCCGACGCATTTTGACCGAGTCTTGTGAACCTTCCTATGTTCATGTTGAAATGTTTTCCTTGGCTTTCAAGCGAACTCCCTTTGATTCTTAGTAAGTTGGTACTTAACATGGAACTTGCATTTACACGGATGTAATCTCAGAAAGCACCCAAAAGATCATACACATTACATTTGCTTATTATGCGAGATTCAACGGAACCCCAACCTGAAAGAAAGACAAAAACTTAAAAGTAACTGCCACAACACTGATAAATCACAACACAGTGATATTTTTACAACGTGCAACCCCCCCAAAGTTACAGCAACGAGCAATCCAAGTCGACCCTGTATATTTCGGAGAGTTCGTTCTTGTGTTGTGGACTGTTCAACAAGTGAAGGCGCTTCGAAATGCGCCGTCTTTTATAATGTATCTGGAACATTCCTAAATGAAAGTAAAGGGATGAAAAGTGGTTGTTGGGCTCCACAATCAGTACATGATCCAATGAAATCACTCTTACCTCACACCCCTTTAACAAAGTGGCTCCAAATAGATGACGTTTCCGCGTGTGCCGCGTGAGGAATGCAGGAGAAATACGGAAAAAAACCCGAAAATCTGGCAGCTTCTCAAACCTACGTGTTTGATCCGTGCCCACATATATCTGAGCTAACTATTTCCAAGTAAATGATGAAGATCACGAATAATCCCTGGGTAATGCGACTTATAAATTTGAACGTTCAATTTTCCTTAGACTACCCGTTTCTGATATATATACACACGAAACAACTACAGCAAATGTTGGGATTGTACGCGCCTCTAACAAACTCCATCCAATAAGATATTGTATCCACCCCCACCAAATTTGCTCAGAAATGCAGGAAAGAAACGAATATAAATAAATAAATAAATAAATAAATAAATAAATAAATAAATAAATAAATAAATTTCCAATTTCCCTGAGACTAACCGTTTCTTACAAACACATGAGAAAATTACCGCCAAAGTTGGGAATTGTACGTGGCAAAATCTGGAAGGGAACTTAGGGCGGAGTCGGCGTTGTTAATCGAGGGGATGACATAACTGCATGACTCGTCCTCACTATAGTTCCCCTCGACATATCCACTACGACGTTCGTGTGCCCTTCTTACTTTCACAACATCTACTGATATGACACGACAGCAAAACATTTTTTGGTGAAACAGATCTTTTAAAAATCTACAGAATACAACGCGTGACCGGTAAAAACAATATATGTTAAACAGAATAACTGAGAAACAAACAAGCTTGAAACGCGTGGTAATTATCTTGGAAATCACCTGCGAAAAATCATTAACCTGACAATTTCGGAACAAACACCGATGGGGAAAGTGATGCAGAACATAAGAAAAGGGACGCTCGATGCATTGACAACTTAGTGTTATCCTGGGAAGGGACAGCGAACAATCTTCCAAAAACGTGTCACAAAACCTATGTGGAAGTGAACCCTTGTGCGCAAGTGAAGAGTGCCACTACACTGTATTCAATATTGTTACCGCAGTTATATTTCATGTACTGTGTTGTCAATACAGTATATATTTCTGCATGTAATATATGTCCAAAAGACAAAAATGAAAAACTGTGTTAAACCTAGCTGACAATGTACTGGATACCAAATTTTGTGGTGGTCCAGAAATAGTCTTGAAGTCGCTAAATGCAATGTGTATACAACTAGAAGTTAGAAATGTGATCAAGGTGGAGAAAAATTCAACCTTATTTTTATTGCGCATTACAAGACCAGGAACTTGCCAATTGAAGCAACCACGAGCATGCGTCATAAAAAGCACTTAGGTGACCCGTGAAGTCGCTAAATGTAATGCGTATACAAGTGGAGGTAAGAAATATGATCAAGGTGAAGACAAGTTCAACCTTATTTTCATTGCGACTGACAAGACCAGGAACTTGTACCGTACGAATCACCAAGGAGATACATTTTTGGCAAGGTGATATAAGGACAGAGCGTGTTAAATATAGTCTTCCACATCAGTTTTGCCTGGAAAGCTAAAGCAGGTTGTCTACCTGCCATTAATATTGTGAACATTAAGGGAATTGTCGTTATTCCAGACCTTTAAATTGAAGTATACAACTGTTTTTATTGTTAAAATTGTGGTCAATAATTTTATTTGTGTCACACCAGTGGACTCATCTTAAATATGTGACCAGCAGCTTCTGATTTAACGTTCATGTTTAGATCATGAATTCAAAAGTGAACTTTTCACAAGTGTTTTATAGTGAGGAATCTTGCGTTTTACTGTATACAACATTTATTGAAAATAATCTTTATTCACAAGAGTTACAATAACCGGTCCTCCATGTGTCTACACATCCCCAAGGACACATAATAGCAGAATAGTACAAAATATTACTGATTCTCCCTGCTATATATATAACCAATTTTTATTATATGAAATACCGGGGGATCCGGACTTGAGTATTGGGTCGCCACACGCGTGAAAGCAGCCGGGCTGAGGCACTTCAAGACACGCTCGAGGAAGGTCATACATAATTCCCTGATAATTGGTGGTGATACTTTCATAAATTCATCAGTTAAGGGAACGTATTTTGGGCTCCACGAGATTAACCACTCGACTACATAAAACCCTAAGCAGGCACTGGGATGACAACCTACGGCAACTGATGGGAGGACGCCGCGAGGTTTTAAAGGCTTTTTGCGGTCTCCATCCCCCGTGTTCCAGTACCCCCAAGTGTATACTGGGATGACAACCTACGGCAACTGATGTGAGGACGCCCCGAGGTTTTAAAGGTTTTTTGCGGTCTCCATCCCCCGTGTTCCAGTACCCCCAAGTGTATACTGGGATGACAACCTACGGCAACTGATGTGAGGACGCCCCGAGGTTTTAAAGGCATTTTGCGGTCTTCATCCCCCGTGTTCCAGTACCCCCAAGTACATATACTACTTCTGGGGCTTGAAATGGGTTTCCGCAGAATAGAAAAACTTAAGAGGTGTGAGGTTAACCTAAATAAACATCACAAAGTATGTAACATTTGTTGCAAATGTTGCGTGATGTCTTAATTAATGTCTGCAGTCATCATTAACCAGGTCACTCCTGGAAGCCTTGCAGATTGCAACCCACCCTATATCCCTCCGAGGTACCACCAGCCTTGCTGTCAATGTACGCTCAGATTTGGTGTTGTCATGAGAGAGACAACAATGACTCTTCATACCCACTACATCTCTCCCACAGTTTACAAGACTATTTCAATGGGGATATAGAGATCTTGGGTACAGTAGTTAAATTTGTGGAACAGTGTCTAACAAAAAGAAAGGCTATGACAGATGGGTTTTTTCAGCTGCTCAAGGTACATTGTACTACAGCCTTGCTCCTGTAGACTGGGTTAGTAAAAGGCCACTAGAGGGACCTAGCGACAAGGTGCTACTGCCTGATCCACCAATGTTATCAATACTTTGTAATGCTGACTTTCACATCTTAGGCTATGCCTACAACATATTATTTTCATCATGGTGTATCCTAGGCCTATGGTTACTATAATAAAACATTAATAGGAAGGTACCTATGGGCTTTTATTTGGTGTAGTTAATCTTGACCTTGAGTGACCTAGAAAGGTAAAACTGGAGGTCAAACTGACACATTGGCTGTTACACTTCATGTCTGGGCTCTAACTCTTTTGTCCTTGGACTTAGATCATCATGAGCATCATATCATCATCATCATCATCATCATCATCATCATCATCATCATCATCATCATCATCATCATCATCATCAGCTGAACACATAACTGTGACGCTCCTTTTGTTACTAGATGTTACCATGGATCATATAAAATACATATAGAGCAGGGGATCAAAGTATTGTTTTACATTGTATTTATTAGTATGCAACCTACTCAAGAGTGACGTGACATGACTTTGCGAGCAATGGTCATCCCCCAGAAATAGGAAGGCCATAAACTGGACCTGGCTCACAGACGATAAAAGGTTATTATGGGATAAACTTCAAATGTATACATTTACTTGACAATTTTCTGTCTTTAGAAAGAAGACAATAAGACAGGGGAGGTCTGGTATACAGTGGTGGAGCTTCGTGTGTCCTGTGAGGACGACATTGATCAATACTGCATAGCTGTGGAAATGGTCTGTCTAGCAGGCAAAATGGTGAATGGTCTATTTTTTCTCTTCAAATTTTCTTGTCATCTGCATTAGGAAATATTTCAGTTATCATGGGACAGTAGTTTGGATCAATACTAACCAATAATGCAGAAATTTATGGTATTGTCCATTAAGTTTCACCAAAATTATTTTTCAGTTGAAAAATGCACCACATTTTAATTTCAGTCTTAAAAATATGTCATAAATTTGATCGTTAAGTAATTTGTAAATTGTGCTTTCCCACACAATCTTGTCATCTTCATGCTTCTAAAACAGTTTTTAAAACTTTAGATATTTCAAAAGTTTCTATCACATATATATCCAAATTCTGCAACACTTATACTGGTTTCTATGTCTCCTTGTGATGTGTTTGAAGGTGGAGACCAAACGCGAAAGGGAAATACGATTTGCTACAGACTCTGACCACGGCCTGGCTGTGTATAGCTGGCTGTATGATAAATACACAGGAACACAATATCACATGCACCCAGTACAGCATTTACCACCGTGTGATATAGGCTCACCAGAGTTTCGGCAGGTACGATTTTTTTTTTTTTAATGCAATAATGCTATAAAGCAGTTCTTGCAACATTGACTTGGCATTTCTGAGAGTTGGAGCTGCACAATCCTTTGGTGGATGAGAGTCATGCAACTGGTCTCGATCACATTGTATTTCATCAGTGACAGGGAGAAACCACAAACTGGCCATTTAGGGCCTATCGTGTAACTGCAGTTGTTGCTTTGTGATCCGCATGTGAAAATGTTAACGTGTTGCAAGTAGCTGATAGTAATAAATCCTGGCAACATTGTGCTTGATTTGATTTGATATTTTCATTGAAAAGAAACCTTTGAGTCACAATAATTTCTGACTGTGGAATTTCGTTAAGGTTAAAAAAATCTCCAAATTTTCAATGGAGTATGTCATCTCAAATTCTACTGTAAAATACTATGTGACTTAGTTTCTAACTTTTGCCTCTGTAATTTTTTGTTCAAAGATTAAGTTCCGCAATAGCCTCTGTTTAAAAAACCTACAAAATGAGTTCACTATAATATGTGCTCTGATGTGTGAATTGCCAGATATCTGACAGTACTTTGGACCCTGGGTCAGCAGTGTCCTTTGATATATTTGTGTCTAGTGCCCACTGAATCAATCTGTTGACCTGAACCACTCTTATGACCCCTGTAGCAGTCAACATGCTGGTCTTGAAAGAAAATTGTCTTTATGGTGAATGTGAATCCAGTATCAGTATATTAAAATTGGATATCTGATAATAATGAAGAAGAGAGTGACTTTTGCTCTGATTGGCATTGAAAGAGTTGCTATCAGAAAGTTTTTAAGAGTAGGACAATTAATTAATTGGGGGAGGGGCTTTTGGGGTCCAACCCGGAAAATCGTGAAGTCCGGTGTGGTTTGTGATGCATTCTTAGCTAATATGATATGTTTTCATCGCAAGAGACTGATTTATCATCCAATACTAGAATGTAAATAATCACAATGTATGTGCATGTAGTAACAAAGTTTAAACCGTTCAATATATTGTATTATATTATGTGAAGATGCAACCTAAACCTTTCTTTCTTTTCTTTTTCTTTCTTTCCTTCTTTCTTTCTTTCTCCCTCTCTCTATCTTTTCTTGTCTCTTTCTTTCTCTGTCTCCCTTTTGGGTTTTTTTCTGTTTTTACTTGAGAGTAGGCAATCATACTCTCAATTTTTTTAGAGTAGGAGATTTTACTCTTTTTACACTCTGGTGGAAACCCTGCTGACATATTGTGTTCAATTTGGTGACATCTGTGTCCATACAGCTGCACTACGAGGTAACGGTGACAGACGACAGCAACCTATCTGACAGCGTGGCTCACCTGGTGTCAAACGTGTGGAGCGAGGCACAGGGGGCGCTGGAGGTGCTCACTGTGCCCCTGCAGAACATCAAAGCTACACAGGTAAGTGATATTGTACCTCCTCAGGTAATCAACTGACATCGCACCTGTCATGTCAGCCATTTTTATCTGTGGCGAAGCCACAGATATTACAATCAGTTTTGGTGGCCATCTTTGTTTACGTGTTGCTTAAAATTTGGGGATATCCAAGTTTCTGAATGGGAATTTGAGGTTTAAGGCCCAATTGTTGAGGTTGCGGGTCTGAAGAGCTTGAAAAGAACCATTTGTAAGTCCTCAATTAATTCAATTTAGTTGAAAACTTGATGCGAAGTTGATATATGGGTCAAGGGCCAATCTCAGAAGTCTGAAAATATCCACTTGTTGCTCATTAGGGGATCGTTTCACCCCAAAAAACGCGCCTCTGTGTCGTGAAGAAAATTTCACTGCAGGACGTTTGTTAATTTTTAGGGTACATCTTTTAATTAGAGGCTTTTTCTTATCTGTGGGTACACAAGTGTTCTAATATAAGTGCGTAATTGTCCAACCTTGAAGCCAGTACAACCCTGCCAACGGAGACCGAGCAATCACCCATGGGCGTGACATATGCAGTCAGAATTACATGCGTGCGCACATCGCTCCACGTGTTGGTCGACGTTCCGCTTGTGTTTACATCGGCCGTTACGAAAGAAAGTGCGTAATAATATTGACTTTTGGTTAAATTTTTGGGTACATCTTTTTATGAGAGGCTATTTCGTAAGGTAGACTTTGTTCGAAAACTTCGGCACATGTTACCGCAATACAGAACGGGAAGACGGGCTTGCGCTTCCCTGCTGAAGGCTGAATGAATTGACCCAAATTCTTGAGTTTGCACATCCGGGTATGCAAATGGAGATATACAGTCATCTGTTTGCATGAGGACAAATCTGGTGATTGTTGTGTCGAACTCTTTGGATTGCATAGACAAGAAAGAAAGACCAAAGTTTAATATAGAAGGCATATCAGAGCACTGTCCGCATAGAATGACAGAAACTGTTGTATTCTTGCAATGGATAGAGTGTTCAAACGATCGCCATTTCATTGCAACCCAAATGAGGCCCCAGCATACGGATGCAAAGCGAGAGCCGATCAATATTTTTGCCTGCCGTGGGGCTCCCGTTGGGATGTTAGATATGAAATCAATTTAATGGAATTGAAATAAAAAGTACATGTACATAAGAATACTTGAGGCCCCCCACCTCCCCATGTCAAAAGATTGTGAAATTAACCGCTGAATTATAGCACTGCAGGCTTTAGATATTATAATGAATTTGTAAAGAAAATTAACATATTTCTCCATTTACTACTCCGGCAGATTGTCATATTGACATGCACCAGTTCCAACATGTATCATTTTTCATCTTTCACTGTCTTTTTACCCACCGCATGTCATCCAGCGAGGAATGGATGCCAGACAAAGATATATTTGAAGCGATTCTGTAATATACTTGAAATGTGAAAGTTAAGTTTTATTTAATTAAAATGCAAGGGAGTCCGACACTCGAACATATACTTTTAAATCAATCAACCAATACAATATACAAATTACAATATATATTTAAATAGATTGAAAGCTAATTGCCTCCGTGAAAATTGTGTTTGCATCATCAAAAAGGTGCAGTGCCAGTGTAATGTTTGTCAAGAATAATTTTTGTGTACAATTTTCAAGAATTTGTCAGAAAAACATTAAATAATTTTTGGAATTCAATAGAATGTTGATATCAGATAACTCAACTTAGGTTCATCAAATCACATTGTGATTCAGAAATTCACAGTTTATAAAAATTGAAAAAAAAAAAAAGAATCCCTACCTACCTACTCTACTTTTGTGCTTCGCTGCAACAGGAAACACAACATTTGTTTTAGGCCTCACCAACGCTATTTGCCTGTCCAGGACTCCGCAGAATAGAAGTGCTAGTATCTCATAACATTACAGTCTTGTATTGAAGTTCCTGAGTCAAGTTACCACCTGTAACATGGCTTTTTGACTCACAGCCGCTTTTTGGCTCAGCTGACCCACCAGTCAGGTTGAGATATTAGAAGACTCAGTCATCCATGGCTTCTCTCTGTCCATTCACAATTCACCTTTTCTGACTTCTCCAAAACAGCCAGCCAGATTCACTTCAAACTTGGTGGCTATGTACCTTGGGTGGGTCTCTACCTTGTTTGTTCAAATGGTCACGCTCCAGTGATTTTTAGCTCAGCAGACTTGTCAGTCAGTTGAGCTTATCTTATGGTCCTCTGTCCGTCCTCCTTCCTCCGTCAACAATTCACATTTTTGACTTCTCCGAAACTGCCAGATGCACTTCAAACTAGGGGGTGGGGGTGGGGGTACCTTGGGTAGGTGTCTACCAAGTTTGTTCAAATGGTCACGGTCCAGTGATTTTTGGATTTTTTTATGAAATATTTTTTGGGGGGGGGGTTTGGCAAATCTTAAAAAATCTCATTCTCCGAAATCGCGCACCCAATTGCTTTGATATCACACAGGAACACTCCCCGGGACTCCTAGTTCTTAATTTGTTCACCAGGGGGCACTGCAATTTTTTTTACTATTTTTTTAATGAATTTTTTGTGTTATAGCTATTTTTGACTTCTTCTCTAGAACAGTCACTCAGATTAAGCTGAAACATGGTGGATATGTTCCTTGTAGAAGGGTCAAACAATGTTGTTCACTATGTGGGGCTGCTGCGGATTCCTGATGTTTAGCAATTTTTTCAGTTTGGCTCTTTTTCAGTAAATGCACCTTTCCTATTGATTACTCAGTAAGTCAATGGGCATTCTAATGCCAATTTACATTTTCAACTCCTCCAAAACCGTCATCCAGATTTACTTCAAACTTGGTGGGGATGTACCTTGGGTGGGTGTCTACCAGGTTTGTTCCAATGATTTTTGGATTTTTTTATGATTTTTTTTTTCAAAAATCTCTACAAAAGTTTTAATAGGAAAGTTTAACATGGGAATATCTTGTAATGCTTATAACTTAGACAATTTTGGCCAGATTTACTTCAAACTTGGTGTGGATGTGCCTTGGGTGGATATCTACCAAGTTTGTACAAATGGTCATGCTCTTGAAGATTTTTGGATATTTTATGAATTTTTTTGTTCTTTTTTGGGACAAATCTTAAAAACTCTTCTCTGAAACCGCTCACCCAATTGCTTTGATATCGTACATAGACACTCCCAGGGACACATAGTTCCAAATTTGTTCACCAGGTGGCACTGCAATTTTTTCTAATTTTTTAAAGAATTTTTTGTATGGTTTTGCGATTTTTCACTTGTTCTCAGAACCGTCACTGAGATTAAGCCAAAATGTGATGGATGTGTTCTTGTAGAAGGGTCAAAAAGTTGTTCACTAGGTGGCACTGCTTTGGATTCCTGATTTTTTAGGATGTTTTTTCAATTATGGTACTTACCAGTCAATGCAACTTTCCTATTGATTACTATGTAAGTCAATTGGCATTCTAATGCTAAGTCGCATGACAACTGACACAAAATTTACTGTTTACTTGATAACTTGAGATCTGTTTTGAAATAGTAGCATGATGCAGCAGGTTAATGTTTCTGTATGAAGGTCATGCCTAGACCATACATGAATGACCTTGACCTCGTTTCTGGGGTCACAGTGCAACATACATGAATTTTACTCTTCATTATAATTTGAGAACTACTTGAACCTTGATGTTGCACATGTTAGTGTCCTTCTATAAAGGTCAGACTTACTCAGAACATGGGTGACCTTGATCCTTTCCCAAGTTCACAGAGCTGCAAGTGTGATGAATGTCTAGGTCAGCTGAGCATGGGCTGTTCACACAGCCCGCTTGTTTGGATTTTTTGTTTGTTTCTCGGGGGGGGGGGGGGGGGGGGAGTCTTAAAAAAAAATCTTCTCCAAAACCGCTCATCCAGTTGCTTTAATATCACACAGGAACACTCCTAGGGACTCTTAGCTTTTAATTGATCACCAGGTGGCGCTGCATTTTTTTCTAATTTTTGTAATGATTTTTTTCAGTGTTTTCACTATTTTCGACTTCTCCAGAACGGTCACTCTAATTAAGCTGAAACTTTGTGGGTATGTTCCATGTGAAATTGTCAAACAAAGTTGTTCACTAGGTGGCATTGCTATAGATTCCTGATTTTGAACGATGTTTTCAATTTGGGTACTTATCGGTAAAAGCACCTTTGTCAGATTACAATGCAGTCAATGGGTATTCTAATGCTTTTTAACGTTTTGGACTTCTCTGAAGAAACTGTCTGTCAGATTCACCTCAAACTTGGTGGCAGTGTACGTGGGTCGTCACGCTCCAGTGAATTTTTTATGATATTTAGCTCAGCTGACCTGCTAGTCATCTGTCGGCAGAGCATTAGGCCTGTTGTTCAGAAAAATATCTTGATATGTTGGTCCTAAAAAGTGATCTCAATTTGGCCTGGTCTCTCAAGCCAGCTGTCACTGTATACCCTTCTTTGGCAACAAATTATGAAAGGTACAACACCAAAAACTTTAGAAAATGGAGAAAATTCTGGAAGCACATCATATGCACACACAATTATGTGTCTACCAAAAATACCAATCGACCAACTGGTCAGTTTGCCGCCACAGATTACATTTTAGGCCCATGGCCTTGTTTAATGATATGTTTGCAGTACAAATGTTGTGAACAGTTTTTCTCATTGAATAAATTCTCTTCTTTATTGCTCGTCAAATATGAATCCCCACAACTGGAGCAGAAAGGTTGAAATATACTGTCAAAGGATGTAGACAGGTACCTGCATGAATACAACAGAGTGTCTTCATGATGAAAGACATATTTCAAAATACATGTAGAACCTTAGATTTGTTGGCATGTCTTGCATATGGGAGAGAATCACAGCATATAGTCTTTGGCATTGAAGGCTGAGCTTCAGGGTCTGTCTTATGTATGGTTACAATGTCCTTTGCTGTAAAATCCTTCCATGGCCCCCCAACACCATTAAGTAGCCCTTCCTTTCATATGGCTCAGAAAATGATAAAGTTTTGGATTACAATCCACGATTTTACCATTAATTGTGCAAAATGTAGTGCCGTAATATTCAAGACGTAGGTTTGAATGCAAGGCTTATATTTTGTAAATTTGCAAAGCACAGTAACTCTTTCAGTGCTAAGTTTTGGACAAAGTCTCATACTTTGAGCACATTGGACCCAAAGCATGCCAAGGAAAGCTGTTAGCTTGTGCCATTATATTTCTCTGGAACTGTAGGCATTCTGGTACTTCATTAAACTGAAAGGGTCTTTTCGCAGGGAATATGACTCTGGCATCCATATTATAACTGAGAACAGTATCTTAATGAGCTTGACTACAGTCACAGGTGGCATTAAAAGAGTTAATGTTTATTATACTTCATAACCGTGTTGATAGGGCACTCGCACATAACTACCTCCATTGAACCATTTTTTAAATTTTTTTTAAGAATGGGGATTTGGTCGAGTGGATATGTGGGTTTCCCATTTCAGCTAGGCGACTGGTGCCAAAGGTTGCAGGTTCAAGTCCCGCTCGTTCGGAACATAAAATTTACTGGGAATAGTCCAGCAGTGAAACCGCTCAACTTATATGACATACCTTTTGCTGCTGTAAAATGAGCATGTTGATGAACTGTCTTTTGGGTTTTTTTTCCCCCACTTTTTTGGATGCCTTACAAGAAAGGCCTATCACTCTCATGTGCTGAAAATTGCTTTAATTTTGCTGTACTCTTATTTTTGCTTATTTCACTGATGGTACTAAACCGTGAAAACAAAAACACAATGAAACAGTCTTTCAACATTGTTTGATTAAGAATTATGTCCAAAACAGTGGAATTAAAATGACAATGAAAGGTCAAAAACACATGTACAATAACCATGAAAGTTTGTATATGCAAAAATAAAGTAATTTACTGTATTACATGTTCATGTAGGGGCATTTATATTCCAGTCACAATTTGGTGCTTTTTCAGATTGACAAAGCAGAAGGCATATTGCTACAACTGAAGAAGTGCATAGGAAATAAATCTGACAGCAACCAGATGACTGAGTTCTCAGATGAATATTATGAGTGTTTGCGCTACAAAGAAAAATACTGGAGGCCGATCAGACACATTAGAGATATAGCTAACAAGCAAGATTTCTGTCAGGTGAGAAAATATCATTGGCCGCTGTTTTCCTTTGATTTGCTTTGACAGGAATGGAAGGTCACAGTGACGAGGCTTACAATTTGCATATTCTTCTCGATCCCATCTTGTAAATTCACTTAATTTCACTTTATTTTGTTTTTGCGTATATGTCAATGATACCACACAACTATGAAAATAAAAATACAATGAAATAATATTAAAGCATAAGACAAGCCTAGTCTGTGTACTTTCCCATGAAGTTGAGACCGAAAGGTTCCATAACTCCTAACTGGTGGGTCCAATAACGCTCACACACCAACCTGAAAGTCTCGTGTTTTTTATTTCAGTTCAGGTGGGGTGAGGATATGTTATTTTAACACATGTTTAATGGGAGTGATATCCAAAATGGTAAAAGTAAAACTTTGATGAATGCATGGAATGCCAAAAACTGTGAAAATTCATCCATTTGAATATATGAAGATTTAGAAACAACATATGTCCCCTTAGTGACTTAAAGATCCCAGTGTTGCTATTATGAATAGAGATAGGTCCATCGCTCATCAAGTAACCCATGTCCAGTGTGAACTGAAGGAGGTAAGTACCAGTAGAACGACTATAACTATGTCTTGACTGGTGCATGGTCAGCTGAGCAGAGCATGCTGACCTTTCACCTCCTCAGCCAGAGTTTGATGACAAGTGCCTAGAGCTGGTGGAAAGAGATCCTGGCATTCTGACTGTGTGCTCTTTGGTTTTCTCCCAACTTTAGGTTTTCTTCACCTCATAATTAGGTGGGAAGTATACATTCTCCATGTGCCATTGAGAGTGATTGTTGTGCAGTTGGCTTGCTTCACAACCTTGTAAAACATATGGGTCTGTACTTCTTTGGTACATTGTAATTTGAATTTAGATTTTTCACGGAAGTGATTGCTTGTGCTGCATTCATACATAGTAAGAACTGCACTTGGTCAAAGGCAGCTCAAATCAACTAAACATTCATATCATAAGGTGTGCCTACCAATAGGACAGACATTATGCCAATTTTGCCACCAGATGGTGTTCAGGTCACAAGGGTTATTCATTAGCCCAGCTTATAATGAGCCAGCATGGCAGACTATGAAAAGATGAGAGTTGTTGATCTAAAAAGGAACTTGTAAGAAGGGATGCATCTACCAGAGGCAAGAAAGCAGATTTAATAGCAAGGTGAGCATATTTTTATTCATTAGTAGCCTTTTAAAAACAAATTTTGAAAGATAAACTAAACTGGCTGTAAGTGGACTGATCTGGAACCAGGTACAAATGGAATCATTATTATGTAAACAAATGGATTATTAGACCATGTGAAGAAAAGAATGAGTAACATCTCTTAATGAAACATAGCTTATTGTTGGGAAAAATTGGTTGCTTATTACTTTTTTTTTTGGGGGGGGGGCTGGTAATGGGGACTTACATGCAGGCCATGCTGCTGCAGTAGCCCAGCTTACTGGAGGTGTCGAGGTCAACACAGCAGGGGTTAAATGAGGTGTCAATAATCCCTTTGTGTGGAGTTCCCTGGAGGGATGTACTGTGCAGTATGGGTCCCAGTAAAATAAACTTGCAATAATACTTCCAATGCTTGCAATGCTGGAAATCAGTATGGCTGCGGTCACGTGATCACTCTTGGCATCAAAGCGACATCTAGGGAGTCATTAGTTTGCATGCCCTATTGAGTACTTGTACCCTATTTCTCTATGCAAACCAATATGGTCATGTGCTATGAAGCCTGCAAGTTAATCCCCTATATACACACAACATGCTCAGTACCTCAAACTTTGCTTACTTTTTCCTGTGCTGCTGACTTATTTGGCAGTGATTTACCAATGCCCAGGATGAAGTGAAAAAAAAGGTAATCCAGGATAAGTTACAGCATCCCCATTGTCTGATGACCAACCGTCATTTCCCTTCACAGAAACAATATTTATTGTGTTTTCATCTGCTGTCACTCTATTTTAAAGCTGTTAAGAGATAACCTGGATGTGAGTGAAGCCACCAACTGGTCAACTGCAGGCCCCTTGGCACAGTACAAGGCACTGAGATGCCATCTGGTGGACCTTCAAGAAACAAACCGAGACCTCTATGAAAGTGTCAGGCAGGAAATCATAGATTCCCAGCAGAGGTGAGTTTGCTTTGGCCGCCTAGAAACATGCGATATTTTCCTAAAATGAAACAACTTTCAGTGACATTCTTCCATGACTCTGAGCATCCAACTATTGTCAAGGAAAGTACTTGACATGGAGCCTTTGCTGTGATCCCTGGTACATGAATGTACATGTATGACCCTATCTTTTAACAAATCAGCCAAAAGACCTCAATTGTAAATTGTCTGCTGGTTCAATGTTTTTACATAAATTCTATGTCATTTACAAGAAAAACTTTTTTGTTGAGAATTGTAGATGACTCCCAGTGATTATGATCACACACCCCATGCCAACAGCTTTCCTGGGCATGGGTTAAGCACAGTGCACTCAACCCATGCCAAGGCAAGCTGTTGACTCTGTTTTACTCTGACCAGGAAAGGCTATTATCAGTTACCACCTGTTTGTTCAGGGAATTAGAAGAAAATCCCCACTTGAAAAGATTTGTGTCCCATGTAGCCGCAGGCTGAATGAGATACAAATCTTTTCAGATGGATATTTTCTTGTATTCCCTGAACAGATAGGTAGTGATTTTACCCTGTAAGACATATACTGAAACTTGCATGTGAAAAACAATAATTTATTAAATAAAACAACAACAGTGGATCGAAAAGGAGGCTGATTTATGTATATCTTTGATGCTGCTCATTATTATTCATGAGCCTAATCGCAACACAGGTACACAGAAAATATACCTGCGCTGCAACTAGGCAGGCTACTAAAGATGGGATACACAGAATTCTCGCTTATTTTTAAAAAAATCCGAGAACATTAATATTATCTATTACAGGATAAAATAAAATGTACAATATACTTATTCAAACATTTCTGTACCAATGATTAATGACAAAAAATATTTGAGCAGATGGTTAACATATGTACAGTTGGTAGCTGAACATTTTTAATACATTCAGCATGAAAGAGTGTAGAAGACGTATGTCCTCCCGAGGATACTGTAGCTATTTTCTTATTATACATAGGGAAGGTTCTTTGTCAATGGTTTTGGTGTGTGTTTTGTCATTCATTGTTAGTTGATCATGAGTGTCTTGATTGAAGCAGCTGTTTGTGTTACAAGCTCCCCAGAGAAGTTTTTGTGTCTTTAGGTCACAGTTTGGCTATTCATTCATTTGATTATTTTTCGCATTGTACTTACTTTATGGACCAGCTTTGCAAAAATCATAAGAAAGTCGGTTGTCAGTTTCCTGTTTCCTACATGTAATTGTCATAATCAAATTAATTTTGGTATCTTTGACAATTAAAATGTGACGAACTTGGATTATATTTTCAGGGACACAAATATTGAAATAGTGAACATCTATGAGGTGCATCGGTCCTCAGAGGATGCCAACTTCAAGAAGGAGGTGGGAAATAGACAAAAACTGTACCATGCGTCTAAAATATGTAATTTTGTTGGAATTTTGTCCAGGTGAGTCATGCATATCTTTATACTAAACTTTTGGTTTAAAAAAATATTTATGGTCGTAGAAGAGCAACATGGCCAATATGTATCTGTTTGTAAACATGTGTAGATATAATAGATTTAGACTATGATTTCATGGTGACAGAGACGAAAAAGAAACGAGGACAAGTTGGTGAAAAAGTCCAGAGATATTACAGGTTTGACTGACATGACCAATGTATATGCTGCTGGTAAGGTGTACAGAGAAGGTGGATGTCACCATGTCACCAGGTGCAGCTACATTACTACATGTAGTTGCTTGTTGCTGACCATGTGTATTCAGTGAGAAGCCTAATATTCATGGCCAACTGAATGGAGGATGTTTGGGGCCATATTTTCACGATATGCTACTAGCTTCTTGTTGACTCTGTCTGGCCAATAAGACGAGCTAGATTTAATTTATGCCCCCAGTGTCTCCACTTGCAATGGCAATAACTAGGAATCAGGGTGACCAGTGCCACCATCAACAGTTCCTATAAATATGTTTTTATTTCCTGTCACCAGGGGGCTCTTGCTTCCAAAGACTGTGGTGGATGATCACGGTGGAGAGAGGACTGACCCAGGTAATCTGGGCTGTGGAATCTACTTTGCTAACTCTGCAAGGTAAATAAAAAATGAGTACAACTGTCTTCTGTATATGTGAAATGTGGCTGCAGTAGGGCTTCAGCTGAAAAAAAAAAAATACTAATAAGATGACCTAGAAAAAAGATGTAGGTTCATCTGCATTACCTGTTTCTAGGCCAAGCTGTGAACCTCAACATTTCTTGTGGTTTTGGGGAAAAAAAATAATGATAGTATACATGGAAAATCTGCCAAAATTTCTGAATACTCCTTTCCCAAATCCATAAATTCTGTGATGGTATAATTTTTTTCCCACTCGTATAAAAAAAAGACCTTCTCCATGCTCTTAAAACAGGTCAAAGTAGCTGAAGTCAACAAGAAATTGGAAAGAAACTTTCTTTATGCCTGTTTACCTATTGCATAAAAAAAACGGTGAGATTTCAATTTGGGGAAAAACATTATAATGATAAATTATATGTCTGCAGCACCTCTGTGTCATATTCAAGCCGTTCAAGCAAGACTGGAACAAGACTTATGGTTGTCTCTGAGGTGGCATTAGGCAAATGCAAGAAAACCCCAAGGAAGGACATAAACTTGAAAACGCCTCCTAGTGGATATGACAGCATTCATGGAGTTAGCAAGACAGTGCTGAGAGACTCAGACTTCAAAGTAAGTGTCAGCATGGATTATACACACTAACAAATGTGTATTTAGTCATGTATCGTTTGAAACAAAATGTGATGCAGATCAGCGGGGATTTACTAACAGAATATGCAGTATCATTGAACAATACTTGCTGCCAATGGGTTAACTCATTCCACCCTGGTAGAAGACTGAGTCAACAGCTTTCCTTGGCGCGCTCTGGGCGCAATGCGCCCAGAGCGCGCCAAGGAAAGCTGTTGACCATGGGCATATAATTTGGAATGATCTTCCATGCAAGTTTCATCCAAAATATTGAAAAATAATCCCTAAATTAGTAAAATACAATTAGCAGACGACATTTATATATTAGCGGGAAAAAGCGTCATCAGGGTGGAATGAGTTAATGAACAGTTGATTTAGACATAGAAAGTGACCATAAGGCCTTGCCAAGGACCCACAACTAACAACTTTTACATTGCATCTGTGACAGCTTTGGAATAAAGATAAATTTGCCAAGAAAATATTGGTTGTCTGAAAGCAAATGTTTTTATAGATTACAATAAAAATTACAGACAACAAAAGTTTTTGAAAATACAGAAATACATTGTCATGGTCAAAACCATCTTTCTCAGAAATGTGTTTGAACAGGCTGTATTAGAAACAATTTTCAGATGTCTTTGTCTTTTTAATTTGGCCCAAAGTTAAAGGACGAAAGATTATGCAGCTAACTGTCTGTCAGATTTTAAAATTTTTACATAGCATTTTTTGTAACTGTTAAAAATATGGGTAGAGGTCACTGATTTTTCTTGTAGTTGAATTTTGCTACTTTGAAGGGCCCATCTTGCATTAAATGAAGAAATTCATTTAAAATGTGAGATGTGGTTACTTGTCCCTTAATTTTGTATAAGTAAAGTTTGCCAAATATTATAAAGATGGATGACACAGTGGAAATGAAATCAGTGTTCCAAGTATAAAAAGTCAGTATTTTGCACGTCTCCATACCCTTCGAGCAACAGTGATCAGGGCTCAATATCGAACTGTGGCATTGTCATGAAAAGATGCGACAGAGATTTAAAAAATTGCGACATCAAATTTTAAGAGATGAGTAATTGGTCACAACAATTCAACAAACAGTTTGTATTTTTGACCTAATTTTCTTGCAACATGCCACATTTTCAACTCCAAATGTCCCAAAATTGTTGCCAGAATAGCTCATCTGAAGCCTTTCTATTCCTCAGAGTTCATGAGCTTTCCAGACCTGTGGCCAAAAATGAAATTTGCCCCTAGCATTAATAATGATTTGGCTCCAGCGTCATATACTTTGGACAGCACTGATGATGTTAAATCTTTTTTTCAGGGTCATACATGTATTTAGGGTGGCAGCATATTATTGGTGTGCCTGGTCAGCAACTCACTATGTCCCTGTTTTGGCTTGGCTACCTTTATTATTCAAACTGGATGCAACAGTGCCACATCTGCCATGTTGTTCTGCAGTCCCCCGAAATATTTATATATTACTTTCGTCATCTAGTTTCCATGTTATTTACTGCAGTGAATGGCATAACATGTTTTCTATTAACAGAGTTCTGAGATCAGAAATGCTGACTTTATTTTCTTCGTTCCAGTGCATAACCTGTAATATATGCTCTCTTTGACAATATATTATTTGAACAGCTAAACCACTAAAGCCATTAACTCATTCCATACTAGTCCTGACTTTTCTGTATATTAACTTAGATTTAAGACGCCAATTGCATATTTAAATTCTTCATGAAAAGAGCTTTCATTTAAGTACCAACATGCCTATACAGTGAAACCTGTTTTGAGAGACCACTAATGAAAGACCACCTGCCTTTTAAGACCATATTTCCAAAGTCCCTTTTGCTATCTCTCCCATGTTATTGCACCTCCATTGAGAGACCACCTGCCTTGTATGACCACTATTTGGCCTGCTCTAGGGGTGGTCTCTCAAAACAGGTTTCACTGTAGTCTTAAGTCAGTGCCAGAACCACTGACCAAGGCCTGTGACCATAGTTTAGAATGAGTTAAAACACCAGGCTGGCCACTCTGTTTTGATGTGCTATTTTTTCACCTACATACATTATACAAATGGTGCCCTTGGCCTAGGGGGACAGGAAGAATTGTGAACCTGAGGGATGGTCTGTCCACCCGACGCGAAGCGGAGGGTGGACAGTCCATCCCGAAGGTTCACAATTCTTCCTGTCCCCCAAGGCCAAGGGCACCATTTGTTTTATTATACCGAAGAACAATAAAACATCAAAGCTTCCATTTAATAGATTTTAATAACACACATTCCATCTTGCCTTGTGTGCGCGCTTTCGTCGTATGCTGTGTGGGGTCAAGGCTGCGGTCATGCGACATCAGAGGTGCAGCGCCACCTAGCGCTACAGTGAGCGGTGGACAGTACTTTCACAGAAGTGGACAGGCAAAACTGTCCCATGCCCAATTAACCAATCACGTGTACGGATTTCCCTCTGAGGTATAATAAATGTAAATGTCTGGTGCATCCCTAATAATACCAGGACAGTATACTTTGTGTGTTGACTTTACAGTATGTTGGTTTCAGGATGATGAGTTTGCCATATATGACCCCAGCCAGCAGCGTATGCTGTACATAGTAGAGTTCTTGATACCTGAGGACAAGCCATTCTATAAGACTGTGTGTGCACCAGACCTGGAGAAAGAGACTGAGGACAGAGACAGGAAGGAGCAGAATGAGGAACTGGACCATATCGGTTTGTACATCAGGCTTTAACCCTTTCAACCTTACACCAGCCAAAATCAGTTGGTGATCAGATGTCATGCTTCACTCTTTCACTGCTGCATTCTACCCAGGTTAACCTCTGACCGCTAAATTGCTAAACACATATTTCAACTGTTTTGACTAATTTGATACCACATTTTGTGTCTTAAAAATTCTCATGCTATTTATTTCAACCTGTCCGCACTAGCAACATACATCATAGTTTTTATTTTGCAAGGTAAGGTATCAAGGTCACAGACTCTGAATCATTTTCAAGGTCAAAGGTAACAATGTTTGGCAGCTATTTGGAATTAAAGACCTAAAACACACAAAGCAAGAGATGTATCTGATGTTGCCATTTGTTCCATCTAAAATTTGATTAATTTTTTATTCCTTTGAATCAATCATGTATATTTATAGTAAATATAATAAATAAAAGTAAACAATAGTATATAAACATTGTTTTTGCTTGTGTTACATAGGACTTTATGCCAGCCATGTCAGTAATTAACACAGACAAACTCCAGGTTACAAACCTATTTTTCTTATACAGACCAACAGTTCATGTGTAAAAGTGTTTAAAAAAGAATAAATTTCTGATCCTATAAAAGCTATTTACATATGTCATGCATTTTTTTAGTCAGGGTTAGAAGTGTGAAGGTCATTTTAAAGCTCAAATGTCTCATAATTTGGCAGCCATCTTGGAATTCCACTACAGTCACATCCTGCACAATGTACATGTAGTAATTAACCTTCAAATTTCTCTTTCAGATTTATCGGATGTGAAATCGGTGAAGGACCCCTTGACTAAGGTGAAAGCAGGATTGCGCTCCACCTCGGATGCCCCTGTGCCATTGAAGAGTGTCCATATACGAGCACAGCTCTTAGATCTAGCTGCCCAGGTACATAGTAATGTGTATTATATACATTTCATTATGTTTAACCCTTAAACTGCTGATTTAAGATTGAGTCAACAGCTTTCCTTAGGACACTTTGCACGCAATGCGCACAAAGTGTCGTGAGGAAAGCTGTTGACTAAGACTACTTTTTGCATCAGACAAGGCTTGCTGGTATTTGAGTGAAAGGTATCTTCCTGAGGAATTTGACTCTTTTAACCATTACATGTTTAATGGTAATGAGAAAGCAACTATAGCAGTGATTAGCACTTTAAGGGTTAAGCAGTCTGTCTGATACACTCGTATATTCCCTTTGGCCTATCATGGAAGAGGATTAAATTTTTCAGGCTTAAACAGGCACACTTGAGTAACATAGTGTGACCTGTGCTTGTTGTAACGAATGCGAGGACTGGTTACTTTTCCTGACGATGTCATCTTTTTTGACATGTTACACCAGCCAGCTGGGTTAGACAGTTGATTGGTAGTCTCAGCATGCGCTCATGATATATGAACTTCATCTTGTTTGTCTAAAGTCAGCTAACTCGTGCAGTGCCAACTTCGACTAAAGTTGAACAATTTCAGATGAACTGCTCTCAATTATAATCAGGATGCTAGATTCATATTCCTTGTAAAAAGACTGTTGATTCAAGTACCAGCATGTTCAACAGAATATAATCCAGGTCAACAGCTTTCCTTGGAATGCTTTGGGCACAGTTTGCCCAAAGCATGCCAAGGAAAGCTGTTGACTCAGTCCAAAACTGGGCACGGAAAAAGTTAAAATGCTATCTGTGCAGATATGATATAAACAGCAGTTCACAGGGATCCTATAAACTGCCAATAAATCATGCAGTGTTTCTGTTAACCCCCAAATGGGGGTATATTACCCTTTTCAAAGCCTGAAATACCCTCTGATAAAATTCTAAACAGTCACATCATTTGTTTATATGCAAGTAAAATTATTGTTGAAAATCCTGTTTCCTCCCTCTGAATTTCCCCTCTTGTGACCCCCTGAAAAAAATTTTAATGGAAACACTGTCATGTGAATCTAAACTGACTAGGCTCTGCCCTGTTACCTGATTTTTAATAACTGGTCCCTTTTGGTCTTATTCAGTGACTATGTTTTAAGCCTTTGCATCTTTTATATCAATCAAAACTGCTTGTATGTGTTGCCTTCCCTGTTGAGCAGACCCAATTCCATATAGCTTGACTCCATGCAAAGTACAGTGCATTCAAACAGGTGTTACTTTGGTTAGGAGGCAGTATGCAGCCAGCTGTATTGTGTCAATCAGGTGTTATGCCTGTGCTTCATACAGTCTTACCGTACAAACAAACAAATTTGTTTTTGTCCAAAGATTTCATTTACTTTAATGTGATAGACAGAGAGTATAGACCTTGGCTGGTGGATTTCTGGTATTCAAGATATGGAAGTGTTGCAGGACATTGGTCCCTTTGACTTTGAGATAAGTGGAGCATGTTGCCTCAGGGTTCTCCCCAAAGCCCTACAGCCCTACAAATTGCAGGGCTGTGATCCTGAAATTAAGGCTGAAATTAGGCTTCCCATCATAAGGTACAGGAGGATAGGACTGTAATTCTTGAAATTTGCTCAAATTAAGTTTGGAAATCCCACTTCATTGCTAGGATTATCTGGGGGAAACCCTGTTGCCTGTATGTGGTGCTAAAGGCATCACCTCCTGAGTATCCGCCTGTCACAGGTGGAGATCCCTGCCATGCCAACCAATGCTCCATGTTAGCAGTGCGTAGTAATCTCTGCATGTTCAAGTACCTGCTTTTAACCCTTAAAGTGCTAATGACGGCTATGGTTGGTTTCTCATTACCATTAAACATACATGTATAATGGTTAAAAACTTCAAACTGCTCATGAAGATACCTGTCATTCCAATAACAGCAAGCCTAGTCTAAAGCAAATAGTAGTCTTAGTCAACAGCTATGCGTGCATTGTGCGCAAAATGTGAAGAAGAAAGCTGTTGACTCAGTCTTAAATCAGCCCTTTAAGGGTTAATTGCTGGGCTGTATGTTTGAACTCAAAGTTTGAATACTTATGTTGACTATTAATTACACTGTTGCACATTCATAGTCAAAAGATTGTATTTGATTGGTACAATAGGGGCTCTTTTTAGTAAATGTAAATTTGATATGGTTGCAGGTGGTCGTTCTGCAAGCTTACACCAATGACAACAACGAGGCCATAGAAGCCAAATACGTTTTCCCGCTAGATGACATGGCGGTCATCTCTGGCTTTGAGGCTTTCATCAACGACAAACACATCATTGGTGAGTCCAGCTGTTCATGTGTAACCCTTCATTAGATGGTCTAACTTTCCACATATTTTTTAAAATCCTATGATGCATCATTCCAAATATTGCAGCCAAATACTATTACCTTGGGACCCAAACTTTTAGTGTTTTGTTTCTCCCAAAACAACTGGCGATCATTGTTAGGCCAAATGGTACCTCCCTCATTTCTTAATTACCCCCTCATCCATCTTTTTTCACATTTTGTGACCAAAGATGGTATTTTCCTTACTAATGCATGTGTCCAGTAACTTGTTTAGTAAGATAAACCACTAACAATGTAAATATTAATGCCATATATATATTTTTTTTTTTAAAAAACCTCCATCCCTCATCAAAATTATTTCAAAAGTACCCGAGAAACTAAACATTATATTTCTGTAGCCTTACAAGTCTACATTTTGTACTGTGGGGATATGCTGCATGAGTGGAAACATAGTTACATAATTGTATGTTTCAACTCATACAGTCCTGAGCCTGCATCTAGATGTACCTGTAGTCATTTACATGCATGTGTACAATGTATATGACAGAGGAAATGCTATACTATTGGATGTATAATTTTCCCTTCGCAAAATTATGTGGGACTTTTGAAAATGATCTTTGTAAAAGGAAAGGTGAGATTGCAAAGTTGCAAGGAACTGGAGAAACTAATGGTTGAGATTTCTCTTCAGGTTGAGTAAACCTTTGAAGATTGTTAACTACCAATGTCTTTGTTAACTGGGGCATAAGACTTAGTGGATACGAAATGGTTGAGAGATGAAAACAATGCAAACATATATTTTATGTGAATAGAATTTCTGTACTGTAACTCCTTTAACTCATTCCTTACTATGGTCACAGGCCTTGGTCAGTGGTTCTGGCACTGCCTGGCAGGTCATGCTGCAGCTGCCCTTGTGGCAGCTGTAGCATGACTTACCAAGCAGTGACAGAACCACTGACTTGAGACTATAGGCATGTTGGTACTTGAATGAAAGCTTTTTTATGAAAAATTTAAATATGCAATTGTCGTTTTAAATCTAGGTGAATATACAGAAATATCAGGGACTGGTATGGAATGAATCAATATGAGAGTACACATGGATGACTCATAATGTGGTATGTGCTAAAGGCTGCTGGTTCAAGATCCAGCTGTTCTGTGGTCAAAACATACAAATGTCGTGTGAGACTCCTATGGCAAAATAGAGAATCTTGAATAGTTAGCAGCAAATTTGGACAATAATCTTCGTATTAGACCTTATAATTTTCAAAATCCAGTGGTGACAGATTTTGCATGTATCGTGATATTTCTTGGTGCATGTAGGTGAGGTACAGGAGAAGAAAGAGGCACATCGTGTGTATAAGGAGGCCATAAGCAAAGGACATGGAGCCTATCTCATGGATGAAGAAACCCCGGTTAGTTCATGGTATAATCTGTGTACAGTAGTCAGTGAAAAAGATATCAGTGTGGACCTGGAAAACATGGTATTTAAAGACAGGTGGTCATTATTAGAGTAGTCTCTCAAAGAGGGGTAACTGTACACGCACCTTAATATCCTTAATCACCTTAATAAAAAGAACTGCCCCCGGCCCTATTCCATTAAACATCAGCCTATACTGCCAGGGGAAAAATGACACTGTACATTTAGGGCTATTTTGTGCAGAAAGTGGCCAAATGCATTGCCTTTTGGACAGACCAAGTTCCGTGTCCTTTGAATTAATTTAATTTCACTGTATTTTTATTTTCACTTATTTTGCTGATGTTTCAAATCTGCCCAAATTAGAAGTCAGTGAGAAAGCTTTTTAACATGGCATGGATAGGCATTATCAAAAAATCTGAATTTGAAGTTTCAATGAAAGGTCCAAAATGCAATAATTGGAACCCTTGAAAATAAATGTACCATAATCACAGTGTTTGCACCAGGCACCATCTGCATTGTCTCTGCATGAAGGTGGACTCCAGCACTGATTGGGTATCCTTGGTTACCAAGATAGCTGTCAGCATTAAACCTGGGATGAGCAATCCTCAGTGGTGACATATATATATATATATATATATATATATGTATGTATGTATGTATGTATGTATGTATATATATATATATATATATATATATGTGTGTGTATATATATATGTATATATATGTATATATATGTATATATATGTATATATATGTACGTATATATATATGTATATGTATGTATATATATATATGTATGTATATATATATGTATATATATGTGTGTATATATATATATATATAATGTATATATACATATGTGTGTATATATATATATATATATATATATATATATATATATATATATATATACACACACACATGTATGTATGTATACGTGTACAGTACTGCCCGCGTTGAAGTTAACAATGTAAAATGCAGCCACATGTTTAAGCCACAATGCATGTAGAAAAATGGAAAAAACTTTCAGGATGTTTTTTAAACGGTTTGCCAAAAGGCATTTCATTCTCCGAAAATGTTTTTTTTTTAAATGCATTTCCCATACACATTTTGTTCTCCCAAAGTATTCCAAGCATGTCTTGAAATGCATTGCTCAAGTGTGTGTAGTTCTCCAAATGCTTTTAAATGGGTTGAAAGTTTGGATAACAAGCACAACACCAGTGAAACACCTGCAACGCGTTTTGCTGTTAACTTTGGGAGGGGCTTAATTGTGTGTATATACAAAATGATGGACTTCCGGATCAGCATTCAGGTCACTCAGGTAGAAGAGCCCAGAATGCAGTTTTATCAGCCACACTGTGCATACATTTACGGGTAAAATTTTGAAGTAACTGGGCAGACTCATTGTAAGAAAAGAAAGACGGAGCTTAATCTGCTTGGAACGAACATGATGAACCCAGACAGTTATCTATCAAAATATTTCCACAGGTATCTATCAAAACATTTCCACAGGTATCTATCAAAATATTTCCACAGGTATCTATCAAAACATTTCCACAGGTATCTATCAAAACATTTCCACAGGTATCTATCAAAACATTTCCACAGGTATCTATCAAAACATTTCCACAGGTATCTATCAAAATATTTCCACAGGTATCTATCAAAATGTTTCCACTGTGATTACTTCACAAACTCCTTTTTGTGAAAGTGACCCATACCATGTTCATCGTAATTAGCACACACTCCCTAATGATCGCACCCCCTCATTTTTTGCAAAGAAAAGACCTCCAAAATATCCCATAGTTTTCAAGTAAGTGGTAGAATTTATTATTGTATTTGTGTCTTTTTGCCCAGAACCACTTCCTAGTAGTCAATATCCTATTCCGCAGTTCAAACTCTTTACTCTCCATAAGCTAACCTGTCCCTGTCTAACCTGTATACATATGGAATTACTATTGTCTATATTGCACACGTTCCTCTGTAAAATTTTGACATAGGCTGTATCAGCCCAAATAAATTAAAGGGTCTTCAGCGGGTAACTACTCAACATGTTTCGGAGCCTTTTACCCGTACATGTCTCTCTGAGTAGCGGCTCTTTGTCTAAGCTAAATATTCAGCAAAGACAACCCACATAATAAAGAATAAATAAGAACGTGGCAAATGATGAATTAGCTAAATACGTGAAGTTTTGCTTATAAATGCAGAGCTTCGTTATGAAAGAAGAACCCCTGTCAAACAAACCATAATTACTAAATTTGTATAGTACAGGTTCAGATAAGAACAATTTTACTTACCCCTGAACCAATATGTACCCTTTCTGGCTGGACAGTTTATCCTAGTTAAACCACCCGCCAGTGTATAACTGAAGTGGAAACAAGCTGGGGCCTTATATTCAGTCCCAGTGATAGTAAAATAAACAGTTGCAACAAGACCACCTGTACAAACCAAGGGAAATCCCAACAAGGACTGTAACAATGGACATCCTGCACCAGAAATGTAAAACAAACTCTGTGATGACACCTACCCCCCAAACAATTAAGCTCTATTTAACTGCCAACTCTGAGTTAATGTATCAACCTAATGTGTTAGGTTTGTGACATTTAAGAAAATACTGTCAATTTTGAGTAAATGTGCATTTAGGCATGTCAGAAAAGAATGAAAGTCATTAGCATTTATGTCAAAAAACATGTTATCAAAACAATTTTTCTTAACAGGATTTTGAGTACAATTAGGCAAGCTTGTAACTGTCGTCAGTAGCTGCTTGCTACCTATAGCCCCTGGGGGTTTGACCTAACAGAAAACAAGCTAGCCTAAAATGTCTGAAAGGTGAACATTAAAACAGAATGATGCCAAAAGATAAAATTAAGTAGCAAAACCGACAAGTCTAAAAACTGTAAATTATTTATTACATTTAGAATCTACATTTTTTTTCCGCTCTTGTGGATGAAATTTTTTCATAGCGTACTGTGCACTTATCAAGATGAATACAGTATACCTGAAAGCATAGAGTATATGTCCATTTAACATACCACTGCTGTGGATGACTGGATTGTGTACTGTCTATACAATGATGGCTCACAGCTGGTATAAATAACAGGAATATATCAACAGGGTGGTCTTCAGGGGCAGGTGATCTCTCATTGGGCTGGTCTCAATGCAGGGATCACTTGATAAGTTAATGGTCTTTAAATTAATTAGGAATGTATTGTTGTCCAAATGGTTGAAGCTTTTTGGGCAACTTTCACAGAAGAGGGCAGTATTAAACAGGCATTTTGTGCACACCAGTTTGACAACTTTCAGTGAAAATGACTCTTACTTTGTTTTTTGATGGTACATGTATTATTTTAATGTGTTGAAAACACAGGTTCACAAACAGGGCTCATTTTACTTTATTTTTTTTTAATTCTCCTGCATGATCTATCAATCCTTTCTTGGGTGTTATCATTTTATGCAACTTATCAGATGTCTTGTTCAATGCACTAAATTTCCCTTTTCTATATGATATATAGTCTTCTTTATTGATTGATTGATTCCTTTTGTTCGTATGAACAAAATGTTAGGAAAATTACTTTCGCAAAAATATTAAAATTTATCCAATTTCTGCCTATTTTTGCTGCGGAGATGCTTTTAATTAGTTTTGCAATGATGGCACCTGTAAAGTAAACAATTTTGAGTGGAAAATACGTGTACCTGCAGTGTCGTCAGCTTCAGTGGTTGTTATTAACCCTTTCCCCCTCAAACCGGCCAAAACCGGCTGGTGGTCAAATGTCGTCTGCTTCAGCATTTTCAACTGATTTCAACAGCAATGAAAAACAATTTGACTGAGAATTGAAGATGAGACTTGTCAAGACAACATGACCCAGGTCAACAGCTTTCCTCGGCATGGGTTGGGCACTTAGTTCCCAACCCATGCCAAGGAAAGCTGTTGACTCAGTCTTAATTCAAGGTGGAAAGGGTTAATTTCAGTGCTAATGAAAAACAATGTAAATGAGAATTGCAGTCAGGCCATGTCAGAATATCATGTTCCGGGTCAACAATTTTCCTTGTGGCAGTTGTCCCTGTCCCAAGGCAAGCTGTTGACTTGCTTTTTATTCAAGGAGCAGGGGGTTAATGTGACGTTCGTTTCATGGCCTTCTTTCTTCAGGAGGTGTGCACAGTGAGTGTGGGCAACCTGCCGCCCAAGGCCAGTGTCCTCATCAAGATCACATACATTGCTGAACTTCAGGTGGATGAGGAGAACATCGTGTTTACTGTGCCTGCTGCTGTGGCACCGTGGCAGCGCGACCCGGCACTCAGCGAGGTCACACAGGTAATAAGAATCACAATCACACATACACTCAAATTTGGGTCTTCCCAGTTCACACAGAGCAGTTTTTAATGAAATTTGGTTCTTACGTTCTTGAAAAGTTCTATGTTTATTATGTATGTCATGACAGGTTGACATTTAACATGACAGCGAAATTCCTTAAAACATGAGAACAAAAACCACATACTTTATACAACATTTAATTCCCCCTCTGGAATTTCACATTACTGATAAACATTTAAAGTTAGGCATAAAATGACCAGAAAACATACAAACAATGGAATTTAATTGCTAACCAGATGTTTTATATTACACACTGACTGAGAAAATCCTCTTCATATCATGCTGACTAGCAACACAATGGAAAAATGTGAAGATGTTAATATTATCAACACCCTAATTGGCCTTTGAAGGACAGTGAGACCTTGTTCTAATGACACCATCTATCACCTTAACCCTTTCCCCCTTAAACCGGCCAAAATCGGCTGGTGGTCAAATGTCGTCTGCTTCAGTGTTTTCAGCTAATTTCAACAGTTATGAAAAACAATTTGACTGAGAAATGTACATGAGACTTATCAAGATCACATGCCCCAGGTCAACAGCTTTCCTTGGCATGGGTTGGGCACTTAGTGCCCAACCCATGCCAAGGAAAACTGTTGACTCAGTCTTAATTCAAGGGGGAAAGGGTTAAAGAGGCTGCTGTGCCAACTACTATGCCACATGGCATAATGAGCCTTGTCTGGCTGTTGGCACAGATTGGGGACACTGACAAAGGTGGGAGTAAATAGTCAAATAAACTGAACCATTACAACCTTACTTCTTCCATGTTACAGTGTTAAATTTGGTTTCTGGAGACACCCCCCCCCCCAAAAAAAAAAAAACAAAACAAAAACAAAAAACAAAAAAAAACTGTAGTCTCATCCTGGTCACATGACCATGTCTTTGTCTTTGAACCAATGACATGAAGAAGCACGGCCCCTCTGCACTACATTTTGGCTATTGCTACAGACACCATGCAGTGTACACAAGGAAACCATGCTGCTTTCTAGATGATGTGTACTACTAGTCTGACAAATGCTATAAATACTTTTTGTTTCAAGTCATGGAGTTAAAACACTTTACAAGTTGCAATTTATGGACATTTATTCACTTTCCCAGGCGCTATCTCCCTCTATGTTAGCCTGCACAAAATGGCTTGACAAAATGGAAGCAAAATAATATTCAAGCATAAGAAGTTTTGTGATGAAGTCATTTTTTTAAATGGGTTCAAGTGTGTTGTTTCAGAGATAAATAGTAGGTAAATTTCTCGCTGAATGTTTGTAAACCTGGAAGAAACAGAATCTTGCATGGGTTAGAGTGAAATACAGTGTTTCCTGTCACTTGGGAGTAACAATCGTGAGTGACCTTAGGTCAAGAGGGACTGTTAACGTCAAATGTAGTCTCCAGTGACAGGAAAATGGCATATTTCACTGCACAGACATGACCTCCTGTGTGTATCGTACACTCATTTATGTCCTACAAATAAAAAAGAAATTCACATTTTAAATGTGATTGTATAACCGGTCTGTAATAAACGAATCTATTTATGCCTGCCATACAGAATGTGATATTTGATTGTAGTCTACTGTCGAAACTGTCAAGGTCAAGCACAGGGACCAGCATGCAGTGTCACTGCAGGTTGCTATAGAGATGCCCTTTGACATTCGCGACCTGCATTCACCTACACACCAAATCAAGGTCAAGGTCAGTCATAATTTATTAATTGTATTTCAGTAACATATTTTTTAAGTGCCAGATTATCAGTTACACTGGGGTTGAGCTGGTAACATGGCAATATAGATTATCCTGATGAAAGTGTAGAACCCTAAAGCCAAACCATCCAAGGAAAATGTGGCCCTGAAGGCAAAGCGTGAAGGATCTACGCTTTCAGCAGGGTGATCCATATTGCCATATCACAGGCTCAACCCGAGTGTTACGATTTTATCTCCAGATGGTGAAAACGAAACAAATGGCACTTTCCTGATCTTGTCGCCTACAAGCAAACTTTTTTTCTTGCACTTGTAATATATCCACGTCAAAAGCCGTCTGGGTGAATGCAAAAGGAGGATGTAAAATTACGTCACGAGGAATTCCCCTGGGTAATTCTGGTGCTACAGAAAATAGTTAAAGGGTTAAGAGTTCTTCGTACTGCACTTAGCATTGGTCTGAGAGAGCTCTGTGCACTTAGACATTTAATAATTTATGATAATTCATTTCATTTAAATTAAATCTCATATATAGTTAAAGTAATAATGACTGATAAAATTTTCATCCTATTTCACAAGTAACACACTGTCATAGCACTGTCAAAGTTCCAGGTATTAATTCTTACACCTGTGCTACACAAAATTTTTAGACCCTAGTAAAGCCAGCTCTACGGGAACACATGCAAAGGCCAGTTGACCAATGAAATTCCTGTATTTTTCACCATCTGGAGATCAAATTTTAAGCAGATTGGCTTTATACAACTTTTGAAATTGAAAGGTAATGATATGCAATAAAATTTTAAAAATTAAGTAAGCCATCAAGCCATGAAAATGTTTCAGTTTTACCTTTCATCCTAGGAAGGAAACTTTGCATGATAATTATTGGTTCTGTGAAGTAGACTGTTTTAATGCAAATATTGAAAGAACTATGTCCAAAATAACAAAATTGAAACTTAGTTAAAGTTAAAAGCATGAAATGGGAAAAGAAAAAAAAAACGTGAAAATTTATACATGTGAAAACAAGCACTGTTACATTAATTTTTCTTTATGTGAAATTTGTCTGTTAAATGTAATTGTATGAACAGGTGATCCAGCATTATTAAACCTTTGTACATGATGCAATGTTTATTGACAGAAAACTGCTACAAAGGCAGTAGTGGAGTTGCCGAAGAACTCAAGCCTGGACGAGGGCTTCCAGTTGCTGATAGGCCTGGCAGAGATACACGTCCCCCGTATGTGGGTAGAGAGATATGGCGAGTCTCACTCCCAGGTTAGTATGTACAGGTAAACACTGCATAATATAAGTGACTCTTCTGCATATTGTAATAGGAGAAAGTAGTAATTACAATATGTGGATTCTCCACTGTAGTAAATATCCACCAAATTTTCAAACTACCACAAAAATTACACATCAGAAATTTTAACAGCTAATGGGGTCTAATAAGATATTGTAGTATTTGTATATTGAATTAAATAAACTAAAATCATTTGTAACAAAGTTCTGCTTGATCTCTGATGACTGGGCTCAGAATGTACTGAGGAAAGCAGCCGACAGAGCAGCCTATGTTAAACCAATGTGGGTGGCCTCTTATTGTTTCCCCCAGGAGTCTACTACGTATGGACAAAATTACCCGAGTCGTTAATCTATCAAACTAAATCCCCCGAGTTGCTTGCCTGCCTATGCGCCTGATCAGCCAGGTGCAAAGCGCGCAGATGATCATATGCGCAAACAACTAGGGGGATTTGGTTTAGACAGATTAACGACGAGGGTTGCTTTGTATTTATCCCCTATGGTCCATTAAGAAAGAAAAAAGACAATTGATATCACTACATGACCTAGGACTTGGCCAGAGTCATGCCGTGCGTATGAACATGAAAATTAAACAACAAAGAAAAGCAGTCGGTCGACCATAATTGTGGATTTTTTTTAAACTGCCATCGCTTAAGCCAAAAATCTTAAAGTTAAATCACCTTTTTCATATTTCTGCATTGAATTAATTTGGTGGAGAGGAGAATTGGAAATTCACATTTCCTTGGAATGTTATGCCAGCAAACATTCCAAAGTATGCACCCGTGGAGCTCAACTGACTGAGGGCTGGCAGATTGGCCCAGCACTGACAGCAGCAGTGCGAGCATTGCCGGAAGGAACAGGGCGCAGGCTACCTGCTACGCCAGGTGGGACTAACGATGCAGACGTAGAGGGCGCTATACTCGTTGAGTATTTTGAACAGATGTTGAAGGTCTCTGAAAAGAATACTGCACATGGCGTGCGGTTGGTTTATACTTGCAGATTGCATAATTGTTAACAGACTGCACCTTTACAGATATAGAATGTATGGAAAAAAGGTAGTCCCACCCATGGGATATGGTAAACAATATCACATGGGCCATATCCCATTGATTTTCATGATGAACAATATCACATTGGCCATATCCCATTGATTTTAATGGTAAACAATATCACATGGGCCATATCCCATTGATTTTCAATGTAATTTGGTATGAAGTAGGGTATAAAAGAGGAAACAATAAATGCGAGTAATACAGTGGTCCCTGACTTGAGAGGCCACCCCAACAAGAGCCCACCTGGCTTAAAAGACCACTTTTGACAGGTCCCTGTTGCTATCTTTTCCATGTTATTGTACCTCTTATGAGAAGCCACTTAATTGGTGGCCTGTCTTTAGGGGTGGTCTCTCAATACAGTGACCACTATACGATGGCAACTTGCAGTCAAAACTGAGCACTGTTTGTAGCTGATAAGTTCTTTGTGTACGTACCTAATATACAGGCATGCATGCTGACCTTCTATCCGGAGTTTGAGGCTAGCAGAGCAGAGGACGTGGAGGTGATCTTTCTACTAGATGTGTCCAACTCCATGCAAGGGACTGCTCTGGTATCGGCCAAGAAGGTAGGGAGGAAGAAACAGAAAGTGGTGTTAAGTTTGTGATTATCATGATTAACAGTCATTGAAGGTGCTTATAGCAACCCTAGATGAAGAATAGAGGATTGTTATAATGCTTCACTGGGGAAGTTTGTATTTGACAAAGAATAAAGATGTCCGCTGTATTGTTTTTTATCTTTCAATTATTTATTTGTTTGTTTGTTTGTTTGTTTGTTTGTTTGTTTGTTTGTTTGTTTGTTTGATTGATTGATTGTTTGTTCACTTATTTATTTTTTATTTCATTTTATTTATTTTTGGGAGGGGGGGGGGGGGGGGTAGCAAGGCAGTAATTCTATCCAAACAGTCTAAACTGTGGGACAAGAAAATGTAAAAATCCTGGTTAGTATAGGGGAACTTGATTGACTGTATTCTTCTCCAAGAGAGAAGAGGCAGACTTGAAGTCAAAGTTCAGTGCATGAAATTTGGACAACTAAATATTTTTGAATCTTCAATATTTTACCAACTTATAGTTAAATGAACTAAAGGATCCTTTCAGCCTCATTGGAAAGGTATGTGGAGATGTTACATTCAAGACAAAACAAAGATCTGAAACAAGTTGATTTTATGAGGACACTGCCCAAATAATCCCTCCCCCTCCCCCCTCCCCCCAAAAAAACTGTATAAATACAAATGTTCCCCAGGTATTAATTTTCCTGAATTTTCATGAGTTGTGCCATTTGGGGAAATAAAAACAAGGGAAAAAAACAACAAAACACTCAATGCACACAATATTGTCTGGATAGGAGCTTAGGGCTACTGGTCGGCCATCTGGGAAAATAAAAACCGTGAAATTTTGAATTTATGTATATCCAGGAAAATTTGTACTTAAACAGTATGTACAATGTATATGTTTTTATGTACTTAATTTATCATGTCTATATGTACACACACACACACACACACACACACACACACACACACACACACACACACACACACACACACACACACACACATACATATATATATATAAAGAAGCGGGAGACTGATGTAGTGCAAATGCTGTGGTATGCATAGTGGTTGATGATAGAGTGATATAAAGGTTCCACAAGATTTCTTAGTTATCAGCTATTTTCAACATGTGATTTGGAGAGTTAAGAGGAAAGTGAGAGTTAAGTGTTGACAATAGGCAACTGAACAGACTGAATCAAGTCAAATGATTTATGGTGTGAAAATTAAAATAATATTCTAAATAATTGCATCATAATTACTCGTCATCATGAAAAAAAATTACTGCCATTACAATTTGTGCATCCACGAGACTAGTATGATTATCATTACATTGTAATTATATTTTTTCTTTTCATACTTCAAATACAGTGAAACCTCATTATAACAACACTCAGATATCTGACATATTCATTATAATGACAAGTTTTGAATGGCAAAAGGTCATTTTCTATATCCTTTGATTCAGTTGTCTGACATATTCAGTTATCCGACAAATTTCTAAGGGAACAGATGGTTTCATTATAATGAGTTTTCACTGTACATGTATTCATTGCCAGTTCTTATATAGTGGATGTTGCAACAGACACCGTAATGGTGCAGTATGGACCCACATTTTCTTGTGTATTTTCATTTCCAGTTGGTGTTGCTGGCCTTGGAAGTGTTACCCAACGGCTACCGCTTCAACGTAGTGGCATTTGGCACCAACTATCAAGAATTGTTCACTATGCCTCGCACAAAGACGACCCAGGTACTGGAGGCTGCCACAAAGTTCATCCAGGTGAGCACAATAATTATAGTTTTGCTCTGTTATTGCAACCTTCCCAATGTATTTCAGAAGGTAAAACCCATTCCTTATGGTCATGATGGTAACATGATTGGACAGGGTTCATTGTCTATAGAATCATTCTTTCATACCTGGGGCCGTATTCATAAAGAGTTCAACCTGATTTTGAATTTAATCCTTAAATGAAAGTGCCTTTAGGCCTTGAACTACTAAATCATTGGCCTAATGTTTGATCTTAACTTTCAGGATTAATTAATCTAGGTTCTCCACAGAAATGAACTTTGGAATTAAATTTTAAATTTTATTAAATCAATCTGGATTTAATCCAGAATTTAATCCTGGATCAAAACATGAAATACTTGATCAAACTAAGATTAATTTAATCAATTGCTCCTCAAGTTAATAATGTAGCCAACAGCACATATTGGCTAATCCTCCAAGTTTGGATCTAACATTGAGCCAAGGATTAAGTAGTGTAGGACCCAAATCATATTGATTTTAATTTTGGGATTAAAGTTAGGATCAGATCATATTCTTTGTGAATATGCCCACTGGTGCACATGTATGGTATCCATGCAATAGACCTGTTCATACTGAGTTGTACCGAACTTTTCCGGACCGTAATTAATTATGCATTCCATTGTTGGCCTGATTGTCCAATCAGCAAATAGCTGGGTCAGGCCCACGCTGTCATATGTTTACAACAAATGCCACGACAAATGTTAGTGATTACAGCATGCGTTGTGCTGAACAGTGCAAATCTTTTACCTAAAATGCCAAATCAGTGGTGAAACGTTCATTTATAGTTTGCTGATGGTTTGATTTTTCGTTAAAACCAAGCACATCCTGTGTTTTACTTTCTTATCCTTCCACGTGTAATCCGGCCAGCGTGGTCAAGCACAAAATGTAAACAAAGCAGGGTGCTCTTCCCGAAGTGAACTGAATAAACCTGAGTCCTATGAACTGGCCAGTTTATGCTTTTGTAGTCAGAAAAGTTTTGTGGTAGAGACAGAAGCATCTATTTTTTCTGCTTTTTTTTTAACGCTTTTACTGCAAACTGTGACTTAAGTTGAAGTACTTGAGATGAACGTCTCTCAATTATCAAAGGATACCATATTAATATTCTTTGTAAAAGGCCTTTCATTCAAGTACCAGCAGACCTATAGTCCCAAAGAGTATAATGGTCCAGGTCAACAGCTCTTCTTAGCACTTTGGGTGCATTGTGCCCAAAGCACGCAGAGGAAAGCTGTTGACTCAGTCTGCAACTTGACACTGAAAGAGTTTATACATTTTCCTGCTGTACAAATGTGCAGTATGGGCATATTGTGAACTGTACACTGGTTGTGTTCACTCCTGATGACTGGTATGCACAAAACTAAGCAATATTGCTAGAAAATCAAAATTTGGGTGATTTTGGAGGGTAAAATATGCAGAGTCCCTGAAAATAAAAGGTTTGAATACCAGGTGAAATTATGTTTGAATTACACAGAGCTTGAAAGCTACCAAGGGTAACACTGACCTGTGGCGCCCTCTGCGAGCACTTCACCTCCTCAAGCCCAGAGAAGGGTATATTCGCAATATCCTATTGGTCAGTGATGGTCATGTGAGCAATGAGGACTCCACCCTGGCTGCTGTCCAATCACATTCCCATGGCAACAGGCTCTTCACACTGGGAGTAAGGTAAGGTTATGGTAAAGGAACTGTCCTGACACACGAGAGTTTCATTTTCATTTTGTGCCTCCATTTCTGTATCTACACTCATAAAACTACTGTGGACACATTTATTTTCACAGCCATTTATTTTTACAGTTTTTGCATTTTGGGTGTTTCACTGAAACTTAAAATTCACTATTTTTGTTATAATACCTATCAATGCCATGTTAAAAATATGTTTCGCTGGATTCTTATTTTCACATTTTTGAAGCATCAGCGAAATAAGCAAAAAATGAGAACACAGCAAAATTAAATGAATTCACAGTATATATTTTCTGTTTTACCCAGAAATGTTTTCTGGTCAGTAAAAAAAAATTGTTAAACATAAGTTATTATTTACAAGTGGGAGTGGTGCTTTAGTCAAGGAGCCTCGTTTGCTCTTTCAGACTCGAGAATCCTTTGTTTGACCATACAATAATTATGCAATAAAATATTTTTAAATATATGTTCCTTGGTCGGGAGACTCTGAAGTAAGATTACTCCAAAGATATAATAGCTACAAACTTAAAAATTTGTAAAATTGTACGTTAAACTAGAAGCAATTTTTTAAAATTATTTTTGTTTAGACAAAAAAGTCATTCTAGACAAGTTCAAAGTGTTTTCAGCAGAACCTGAAAATTTCTTCATTTTTGGAGCTTCAAAAGTCACATAATTCAAGAAATGGAATATCACCAAACAAATGATGACTTTCTCATTTATGTTTTTATCTTCCCATTCCAGTCGTGTTTGTATTCAAGAATTGATTAGCCAGCTTTTGAGCAATGTTGTCTCATCTTTAAGAATAGGAGCCTAACGAAATCTAAGTTCTCTCTTTTGTCACCTTATCGTGATGATCGTGCGCATGACTAAATTCATATATTACGCTGATCTGCCATTACCAAGTGGGACACGTACGTAGTACAGTGTACAGTGTACAGTGGTCCCCCTCTTATAAGGCCCCTCTCACCAGAGGCCACCCCTCTTATAAGGCCACCATTCTCAAGCAGAAAGTGTGGCATTTCCATTATATTGTCCCCCTCTAGAGAGGCCACCCCTCTTATAAGGCCACTTTTGGGCTGCATTTGGGGTGGCCTTATAAGAGGGGGACCACTGTACATACAACTTCTGGCAACTTCCAGCTGTTGTACGGGAAGAGGTTTGGAACATGATGGTCTTAAGTAGGCCCTTTTCCTCCTACAAAACGCTTCGAACAGATGCGGTCATATTTAGAGGGCTCCCTATCTGCTGACCAGCGCACCATGTTCACCCATTCTTTGCGTCTTTACTGTGGAACGTATCCCCACACATTCATGGATATTTGTCAATATTCGACAATTTGCGCGTATCAGCACTACAGCCTGGTACCTTGCAATTGTACACAGGCAAATTTCAGGCACAGTACAGCTTGAACTTGATCAAAATTACTGTTTCAAACTTCCCCACTTTCTTCGTCTGTACACTTTAATATGGCTGTCGGTGACCCGATGATAGTGGTGTCCCACTTCCCGCATAATAATGTTTAATTTCGTCGCGCGATCCTGGTGGTCAAAATTGGAAAACTAAATTTCATTAGATTGGTATTCATACAAAAATAACAGTGAGGAATCTGTAGTTAAAGGTGAAAGAGATGATTTGAAGAACAACTACATCTAGGTCGCTACATTAAATCTACAGACTCCCTTGTTTTGCTCTTTGGTGTCTGGTATAATTATCCGAAGGGTCTACCCTTTGATGTGATGTCATGGTGGAGTAGAAATTGGAAAACATTGAACTTTTTTTTTTTTTTTTAAATTTTGTCTTGTACGAAGTAGAGCCAGAATGTGGGCTCAGCTTGTGGGTTTCACATGTGCAGAGCCGAATGCTCTTTTGATCAGACAATTGAGATATAATTGTAACTCATATTGTTAAATAAAGTCTGGCACATAATAAATCCATATATATAATATATATAGCACGCACAATAGACCTACATGCATCATTACACATTGCCAGCTTCCTGGGCAGGTGGGTTTGCATGTCTAATATAAATAAACACTCAGTCTGACATATGACTTGACATATTATATACAATGTATTTTAGAGATGTTCACAGCGATGAACAAGTATGGGTTTAATTTTCTCATAATGGTAAAAAGGTACTAGGTATGATGGCAGGTAACTCCTTTAACCAAAAATAATAAAGAGTCAGCTTTGAGGACATCTGATTTTAAACCTATACACTGAATTGACCACAAGGCTTTGCAGAAACTGTACCAAAGAAAGAATTCCACATGCAAAGTTTTATAAGTGCAAGGATTTTTGGTAAAAGTGCATTTTCATGAAATTTTGGATATTTCTTGCAAAGGGTTCGAGATAAAGCAGTCAGATTTGTGTTACATGTATTATGATCTCAATACATGTACATGTATCTACAAAAACGTATCAGATTTTTCATCTGCATCTGTTTTTAAGAGTTTGCCCCACAGGGGGACCCTTCCTGTTTTAGGGATGTCCGTCTCTCCGGATGTGCACATTCTTGTTACCCTGATATCTACAGAATGTCGCCATGTGTTTTGCTCAAATTTGGCAATATGCTTATCTTACATGGCAAGATGAAATGATTAGATTTTGGTGTCACCATGACCTAATTTGATCAAGTAGCAGCCTAATTACACGCTCATTAGGACTTGCTACCGCAATATCTCCAGAATTCTCCAATATGTTTTGCTCAAATTTGGCAGTATGCTTATCAAGCAAATGGCGAACCCTTCAACACTTTGCATTGAAGGTATGTGTAGTTTTACAATGGTGATACAAAATGGCTGATTTTGTCAAAATTGATAAAGTTGGTAGACTGTTCATTTTTGACACACATTTTGAAAAGTACTGTTCCTAGTTTAGAAAATCCCTGATACTGTTTTGCTTTAGGGAATTTTTGGAGTAAATCAGTTTTTATTTGATCACAACCAGATATTTAGTTTAGAGAAATTTCCACATGACGTGCACATTTTGATGCAAATACCTATTGCCTGTAAAGTTTAACATGGTCCATTGACTACCATGTTAGCATTAAAAGTGTTTTCTTAGCTTCTTCATATTGTATTGGGACTAGAACTACTAAACTTGGAAAACTGATAGACAATATATATGTCTACCAAAATGTCCCCAAATCTCAAAATATACAAATTATCCAAAACCGGTTGGACATTACCTTAACAAATTCTTACTTAAATTCCTTGTTGATAGAAATTTAACTCATTCCATACTATGGTCACAGGCCTTGGTCAGTGGTTCTGGCACTGCCTGACAAGTCATGCTGCAGCTGCCCTTGCGGCAGCTGCAGCATGACTTGCCAGGCAGTGCCAGAACCACTAACTTAAGGCGATAGGCATGTTGGTACTTGATAGAAAGCTCCTTTTATAAAGAATTTAAATATGCAACTGTCATCTTAAATCTAGGTAAATATACAAAAAAAAAAACAACAAAAAATCAGGAACTGGAATGGAATAAGTTAAACATTTTTGCTGAGATTTGTATGTAAGACCATTCATGATGGCATACCCCAGGTCAACATCTTTCCTTGGTGTGGGTTGAGAGCAATGCGCCCAACGCCACACCAAGGAAAGTTGTTGACTGAGTCATATTCTGGCCAGGACAGGATATACAGTATATATGATTAAGTGTCTAAGTGTGTATCTGTTTAGCTTTTGAATTGTCCATGGTTATTCTAAAGAAGATGGTCATGTTAACTGGTGCTGCCACCTGAGAGATGATTCTTGGAGCAGGTAGCACTCCATCAGAAAGTCTGTCCATTAATCTTCTTAATGTTGAATAAGTTTTCAAATTTCAAACAATCTACACGCCAAAATTATAGACAGTTCCTTTTACTGAAAACAGGCAAAACTCTTGTGGCACACAGTAAGAAATTCTAGGAGCAGAGATTAATTAGAGTTGGACTCGCTGGCTTGTGATACAAATTGAAAAACTAACACATTGTAAGTCAAACCAAAATGATGGCTTACCCCCTCCCATTCCCCATTCTCTCACTGCCCCCATCAAACGCTGCATCCAATTGAATTAACATACTTTACTGTATGCTGCCTGTACTTTGCAGCACGGTAGCCAATCACCATCTGCTGCGTGGACTGGCCAGGTTAGGACGCGGGTCCTATGTGTTTTATGATGACCGCACCAAGTCCAAATGGGAAAGAAAGGTAAGACTTGTACACACTTCATTCTGCCTTTGAAGCATGAAAGTCCAGCCGTGAGTGGCATTTTTTTATGGTAACATTGGTAATTATCCACAATGTAGTGGTGTGCTTGTTGAGAAGGATCATTCCAACCAGA